>JACEFZ010011317.1:1047500-1195000 GCA_014155875.1 Cepaea nemoralis | reverse complement strand
CAAAACCAATCGAATACAGAGGTTCTATAAAAATTGGGAATGAAAAGAGAGTCGATGACAGAAATAAGAAGAGGCAAGTGAAATACTTTGGCAACATTTGAACAACATAACAGTATTAAAAAAATCACACTGGAGGATAAAATTGAAGGCAAGCGAGCAAGATGTAGACAACAATACAAATGGGAAAATAACAACAAAAGATGGACGCACAGCAGCCTGACAAAATGAATATACAGTCAGGACGAGAGATAGACAGCGTTGGAGATCTATTGCAGCCAACCCTCATTGTGGAGACGGCACCTGATTGATTAATTGATTAAATTAAACAATAATTATCCATAGCCCTCAAATCTCAACTTATTTTGTCAACATTTATGAGTGTGGTCAATAGATGCGAATTTATTTCTCACTCTATGGAGACAAAAGAGGGAGAAACCACAAACACATAAAACATTTACTGTATCCCACCGCACGATCTTAACCTATCTTGTTTCCTTTAATGTTGCACTTCCATATCATAACACGGTCAGAATTGCTCTTCCAGAAACCTGTACTCGGCTATTAACTAACTGTTGGTAAGTAAAGTAATGGACCCCTTTTCCCGCCATAAGGCGTAATGAATGTGTGGTGCAAGACGGATAATTTTGCACCCCCAGCATTCAATGGGAGATGTGATCACTATCTCCTTGCCGCCTTTTCTTCCCCAGCAAATGTCATCGTTCCTATTGTAGACTAGTTTATTCTAGGAGCATAGATCAGTGGAAAGAAATTGTAGACTAGTTTGTTCTAGGGGCACAGATCAGTGGAAAAAATCCCCGCCTCAAAGTTAGTTCTAGGAACACAGATAAGTGGAAAGAAATCCCCGGCTCTTTTGAAAAGGGATTATGGAAGCACTTTGTAATCCCGCTTACCGAGTTCGAAATTCAGCTGCGGGCGATGTGGTTTTCATACAATGGTATATGTGCCAGTCGTTAAGAAAGCAATGGCAAACCACTGAACGTAAACACGCCAAGAAATCACAAACAGCCAAAAAACTATAACGTTTACTGCGATGTCCTGCAAAGGATGTGTAATTAACTTTAACTCCCCATGGCCTGACAATCGGCCCTTTAATTTATTTTAATCTGTATCTGTATGTCTGCCCATCCATCTGTCTATATATTTATGTGTATGCGTCTAATCGCCGTCTCCCTGGCCTAGGAGTTTAATGTCTTTCTCCGTAATCCTGTATACTCTCGTGAGTATCGTAAATCAACAATAAGCTGAAAGATGCAGATGTTGATAGCGATGTCCTGTAAAGGATATGCGAACAAACAAATTTGCGCCTAATCAATCAAGTATGGGAAAAAGTAGACATGTGTTCGTATTTCAGTAAGATAGTTCTACATTTCTGCCTTATGTTCAACAACGCTCTCTGCTTATTTGTGCAGCAGTGAAGCACAGCTGTCAGAGTTACATACACGACTGTGCAATCAGCTGCATCGCGTTCACCCACAACATAGGTTTTCTATGAGCACTTGTGAACACAGTATGCTTAAGTCGAACATTTGATTACGTGCAATCTATATAATCAACTGCCTTGGCATGGGCGATCAGGACGTTCCACGGCAGTGCTATAATTTTCTAGCAGGTTGTCAAATTCATATGCTGGATTTGTTAATACCATGGTTCAAATGTGTTCATATTCTTCTGTCGATGTCTGTCTTTTTGGTATGCCCTGGTAATCTTACCGGATATTTCTTCTTTGTCTTCTCCTTCTTCTTCTGCTTCTGCTTCTGCTTCTTCCTTCCTTCCTTCCTTCCTTCCTTCCTTCCTTCCTTCCTTCCTTCCTTCCTCCTCCTTCCTTCCCTCCTTCCTCTTACAAAGGGAGTGGGTCACATACCTACCTACGCACCTCATAAGTCAGTGTATGTGACTTCGGTATGCATATGTATTCGGTTAACTTCCTCTAGACAGCTCCCATCCACAGTAATAAGGTAATGATTCCTTATACCTGTGGTAGTTTTATTTTTCCTAAATGTGTTGCCAAAGCAGCATCCTTACTGCCTACTCTGTAAGATTTCCAACTAAGAGTTGCCTAACGGCGCTGCCCGGACAAAAATTTCGAGTTAAAAATCTACCCAAGTATTTCAGGATCCTCGCCGGTGCTACGGAGTTCGTGCACTGAGCTGAGTTTCTCTAGACTCAGGTTTGAGTTAGGAGGAGAACGGAGCACTTATGGGTTACACCCGTGTGCCGTGATGTTGATCCATCGACTAAACTAAACTAAACTAAGATTTCCAACTGGCGAGGTATTTTGAACGTGCTCAATTTCCAAACGGTACCTACTGTTTGTCGCCCTTATGCAAGAAGGCTAGGCGTCACGTCACACAGCGCAAGAGATCAGGGGACGTGTGATATTATTAGATACCAGTGTTCTTGGAAAAACTAAAAGCTCTGTATAGGAACCGAACTCGTTACCTTCTGGGGCTGGGGCTGAAACCGTAAACACTTAGCCACGGCTCTAGATTTTGCGCTCCCTCGTTTTAAATTCAAGTGTAGTCCATACACACTATTTATAGTAGTGATGGACTGAATTTTGCGTGTGTATTAGCTTTCTCTTGTGACAGTGTCCCTCGCCATCAGGCGAACCCACTCCAACTTCAGAGGTAGCTCTCCATATGTCAAACTGTTGCCGTGTGATAGTGTAATCCAGAAATGTATACTGTTTGTTTCTTGTACACACACACCCACACACACACACACACACACACACACACACACACACACACACACATATACATATATATATGTATATATATATATATATATATATATATATATATATATATATATATATATATAGAGAGAGAGAGAGAGAGAGAGAGAGAGAGAGAGAGAGAGAGAGAGAGAGAGAGAACATATACTGTTGTATGCTTGTGCATCATTCACAATAAGCACACAGGGCTAATAAGCATATAATGCTAATGGAAATGTGGTTTCTCGATATTATGCAAAGAAAACCATGAACGGACAGTATAACCAACCAGCCAGGCCTCCAAGAAACAAATGAAAACAGTAAATTGTTTAGAAAAATTAGATGTAGACAGAGGAACTTGAAGACTTAGTCACAGACAACTGGCAAACTTGATTGGAACAGAGAAATGGTAAAACACAAATATAAATGCCTGGATGACTTGGCTACACGGTAAATAGAGACAAGAATGCAAATATGATCCGTGACTGGTGATCGTGTGGGGTGATGACCATGACAGCCCACGCCTATTGACATGACATGTGATGATAATGATAATAATGAAGTGAATGACCTAGCTAGATTGTAAGTTTAAACAACGCAGAACGATGAATATCTAACATCACCATGTATTCTTCCTCTTATAGTCCATGCCGTGTGGCGTTGGCGATCATGTCTGTTCACAGCCTTCTGTCTCGTGTACTGCCAATAATTTGTGATACTGATGCTCCTCCATTCTAGTAGATGTCAAACTGTCTAGTATCTTCTCTCTTATTCTCCCCTGCCTCTCCTACCCTATCATCATCATGAAGTGCCATGCCGATAAGTGTGGGCTGTCATGTTTCGCCATCTTACACGATCACCAGAGTCGTGGATAAGCTCTATGATCATGACTCGACCAAGCCATATGGTCAAGCCATCCAGTTATTTACTTGTCTGCCCTATCCTTCTTGCTCTTTTCCCTCTCAATCTTGACAGTTGATACTGATGTTTTTCCAATCTATGATATCAAGAGCACAGCTCTTCTAGCATTTTCTCTCTTAGTCTCCCCTACCTCTTCTCCGCTATAACTGTCAATGTATGACGACACTCCGAAGAATGTAGACTGTATCAACTGTCTTGTTCTGATACAAATAACCAGTTCTCTCCACCATGTGTCATCGTGTTATCGTTGTGTGGGTTCGCTATGTGTGGGTGGGCTGGGGGAGATTGTGTGGGCGGGATGTGTGTAACTGGGGGAATTTGTGGGTGGATGCGGGTTTTGTGTGTGGGTAGGTGCGGGATGTGTGGGTTGGCTGGGATATGTGTGGGTGGGGGATGTGTGTTTGGCTGGGTGGTTTGGGGTGTGTGGGTGGGTGGTGGAGGATATGTGGGTGGGTGAGTGTTGGTGGGTGGAGGATGTGTGTGTGGGTGGGGAGATGTGTGTATGTGGGGGATGTGTGGGTGGGTGACGAGTGGGATGGGTGGATAGGGAGATTGTGATGGTGGGGGTGTGTGTGGGTGTGGGATGTGGGAGATGGGTGGATGGGTGGGGAATGTGTCTCATAACATGGTAATATGCATTGTTTATGTTTACAACATTCTTTTGACAATTTTTTTCCCCCGTGTGAATTTATTATGCACATTGATGAAAGAAAGATGAGTGATTGGAAGGGCCGAATGTAAGACGGGCCTGCGTGCTCAATTTGTTACCCTTTGAAAATAAATTCCGTTCGTTCGTTCGATCGTTCGTTATAATAATTTGTTGATTGCACATAACAATATTATTAATGCTTTAATGTATAGTTATAATACACATATAATTTCGGGTAAATATGAAACACAAAATATTAAATGTAACAGGTTTGTCAGCAATACAAACACAACAGATGTTTGTGTAGGAATATGGCTACCTACACTGCCCGGCCTGGCAGGTGATGATAAATACAACCAAGGTTGTCACTGCTGTCACATTGAATAAATGTAGCACAACATATGTTGCAAGTTTAGTCAACAAATTCCACATTCGCATTAACCATAATTTCCAGGCAATTAGTTACTGACATTGCCGGCAACTAGCGTGTTTACTGTCAGATTTGTAACATAGAACTTGAAAGTTAGGGTGGATATTTTTTCACACAAACATAATTGCAAGTGTGGATACTGAAATAAGCAAAGGTCCAGATATTACAGACGAGATAAATAGTGAAATAAACAAAGATGGGGACTGTTGCAGGAAAATGTTGAAGTAAGCAATGGTGGAGACTATCACGGGTAACTATTGAAATAAGCATGTGTTGAGATTATTACAAACACAAATTTCTGCTAGCGTGGCTAGAATTATTGCAAATAAATATTGAACAAATCAGAGGTCGTTAATTACACTGATATAATCACACTCAATGATGTGTATACCCAGGAAGATCTAGATTATTACATTGACATAATGACACTCAGTGTTGTATATACACAGGAAAATCTAGATTACCACATTTACATAATCACACTCAGTGGTGTGTATACACAGGAAAATCGAGATTATTACATTGATATAATCACGCTGAGTGTTGTATATACACAGGAAAATGGAGATTATTACATTGATATAATCACACTCGTTGTGAGATCCATCCATCATGTGCCATGCCGAAAAAAGTGGGCGGTCATGTTTTGCCATCTCACTCGATCGCCAGAGTCGTGGATCAGCTCCATGTTCCTGTCTCGACCATGCCACGTGGCCAAGCCATCCAAGTATTTACTTCTCTGCCCTCCCCTTGTTCTATTCGCCTCGATCTTGCCAGTTGTCACCAAGTTCTCCAACTCATTTTTTCTCATAACGTGACCACACAATTGTGACTTTCTACGTCTAATTTCTCTAATCAGTTTACGGTTTTCATTTGTTTCTTGTAGGACTTGGTCATTGGTTTTTCTGTCTGTCCATGGTATTCTTTGCATTTTCCTCAGAAACCACATTTCCACAGCCATCAGATGTTTTTTCAGTTTGACAATTCATTGTCCACTCTTCACATCCATACAAAAGTACAGGTTCTTTGTAGACTTCAACACTCTTTTTCTCGTTTCCATTGATATATTTTTATTGGTCAGTATGTTTGTCATCTTGCAAAAGGCTACATTCGCAATAGCGATTCTTGGTCTAATCTCTTCACGGCATGACTGTTTCGAGATAACTGTACTGATTCACTTGCTTAAGAATATACCCATTTATTCGTATATCACATTGTGGTATGTCATTCTTCCCAGTGACGACCATAATCTGTGTCTTCTCACTATTCAATTCTAACCCTAATTGTTCACTGTGTGGAACACCCGTATCTACTAATTGTTGCAGGTCCTGTTCATTGTCTGCAATCAAGACTGTATCATCTGCATATCTAATGTTATTGATGCATTGTCCCCCAATGGGAGGAGCGGCTGGCCGAGAGGCTAGAACGCCGGACTCTCATTCGGGAGGCCCGGGTTCGATCCCTCGGTAAGGTGTCGGATTTTTTTCTGTCGGGGGCAAAAAGAAAATCCTAACCTGCACAGTTCGCGGCGACTGCACTAGCCAGGCGGCCTTTATTCCTCAGGCTCAAAGACCCCTCTGCCATACACCGCAAGGTACTATATTGGCAGTAAATGACAGTTTTTAAATGACAGTCCCCCAATGGTGATTCCTTTCATATCTTCTATATTTCTGAAAATAATTTCACTGTACAGGGAAAAAATATCTGGAGACATTACACATCCCTATCTCACATCTCTTTTAATAAGCTGATATTGACCTACATCGTTATCAATTCTGATGGTGGCAGCTTGTTGTTTCCAATATATGACTTTTACACGTCTAAGATCTTTTCCATCAATTTGTAAATCTTCAAGCATCCTTATCTTGTCGATATGCCTCACTTTATCGAACGCCTTTGTGTAGTCAATAAAGCAAAGATATAGATCTTTGTTTACTTCTATAGAACTTTCAATTACTGTTCTCAGCATATACACAGTATTTACTGACCCTTGCCTTCCACAAACCCACATTGTTCTTCTCCTATTTCGGGTTGTATTTTCTTCCTAACTCTTTGCGTGATAATTCTCAGCAAAATCTTCGTGATGTGGCTCACTATACTAATTGTTTGATGTTGATCACATTCCAAGGCTCCTGATTTCTTCGGGATTGCAATACATATAGAATTACATAATTAGGAGGTATATCTCCAGAATACTGGAGATATACCTCCTGAATTATGTAATTCTATATGTATTGCAATCCCGAAGAAATCAAGAGCCTTGGAATGTGATCAACATCGAACAATTAGTATATTTGTATTGTGTTTAGCAGTCTGGTGACTTGGTCTATTCCATATTCTTCTAAGGCATTGATCATTTCTATTGTGATGTTATCTTTACCGGGGTCTTGTCAGTTTTCATATGGTTAAGAGCATTCTGAACTTCCATCTTCAACATTGACGGTCCTTCATTATTATTCCAACGATCATAATGTTCTTCTCTTGAATCATCATCAAGGTCTTTCACATAATCTGACCACGCGTGTAAAATCTTATCATTTTTATATTATGATTTTGTTATCTTTTGTTTTTAGGCAACACGTTGATGTATGTGTTTTTTTTTGTTTTTTGTTTTTTTTTTGGTCATTAATTCTTTTGTGAATTAATTTGGTATTCCAGGTGTTGTGTTGGTTTTCAATTTCAGTGTAAGATGGGCTCGGCTAAAAAGACAGCGGGTGGAGTCTCTGGTGAGGTCAAGTCTGGTAAAATTCAGGTTTAATTTTGTGTCAGGACACGCTAGAGTAGGAGGAAATGACCATGCTGATAGTCTTGCGAGTCGGGTTGGTGTCGAAAGCGGACGAGCAATGAACCGGGGTGATAAATTGAATGCTAAATAGAGAGGCTAGGCAAAAACACTAATCAAGCGATAACTAATCTACATTACTGACCAGACTGCATGAACATCAAAACAAAACAAAAAGGAGTGGAGCCAGACAGAAGCGCTATGTAGGGGACCAAAGAATAGTCAACAAACACAGGACTGGGGTCACCGACCAGGGAGATAATGAAGAGGGAATCCTGAAAATTATGGACTGAATGGTCCCATGTGCAGTGAGGGAAATACGTCGACAAACTAACATTGAAATACGCATCGGTAGAAATTACGATGAAATTACGTATTACAGAAAGATGATAGCATGGTGGGGATTTTTACTACTAAACGCTGATGTTAGCGTGTCTGAGATATTTACAACTAAGTACTGATGTTAGCGTGTCTGAGTTTTTACAACTAAATAATTATGTTAACGTGCCTGAGATTTTTACAACTAAATACTGATGTTAGCATGTCTGAAATTTTTACAACTAAATACTGATGTTAGCGTGTCTGAGATTTTTACAAAGAAACATTTATGTTAGCGTTTCTGAGATTTGTACAACTAAATACTGATGTTAGCGTGTCTGAGATGTTTACAAAGAAGCATTTATGTTAGCGTTTCTGAGATTTTTACAACCAAATACTGATGTTAGCGTGTCTGAGATTATTACAACTAAATACTGATGTTAGCGTGTCTGAGATTGTTACAACTAAATGTTGCTATTAGTGTGTATGAATTGTTTACAAGTAAATACTGATGTTAGCGTGTCTGAGATTTTTACAAGTAAATACTGATGTTAGCGCAGTGGTTCTCAACCTTTTTTGGCCCGTGCCCCCCTTCACCATATTTTCAGATCGTCATTTCTCCCCCCCCCCCCCCTTTTAGTATTTCCTACCTAAAAATTTGGCCCGTGCCCCCCTTCACCATATTTTCAGAACGTCATTCCCCCCTTTCGTATTTCCTACCTAAATATCCCGCCCCCGCCCCTACACAATATACGTAATAATGGAAGCTAATTTTAATAGCACATACTAAAACAAGTCTAGACGTCCACATAAAACGTGATTTGTGGGTTACTTACTTTATAAAATGAATTTTTGAAGGGTGAGACGTACAGAACCGTACAGTATGAAGGGAAAAATAATATCAAGTAATCGGTTCTTGTATTAACGCGATCTTGAAATTATCTTAATTCCCCTCTCCCCCCCCCCCCCCCCCCCCCCGGAAACCCTAAAATTCCACCTAAATTCCCCACCGGTTGGGAACCACTCTGTTAGCGTGTCTGAGATTTTTACAACTAAATACTGATGTTAGCATGTTTGAGATTGTTACAATAAATAGTGATGTTAGCGTGTCCGAGATTGTTACAAATAAACATTGATGTTAGCGTGGATGGGGATTTTGGTTTCGAGCTAGGAATTACTCAAATGTTCCTGAACGTGTCCTCATTATGTTTACACGCTATGTGCTGTCGTGGAGAAATGTATACAATTCAGAACATCCTGCTCAACATATTCTCTGAGTCCGTTACAATCACGACATGTATGTGCTGTTTGTCCTCCAGCCACTGGAACGCTGCAGTGACTGTCTTCAACTCTATTCTCAGGCTAGACGTTGTGGTAACACACAGACTCTCCTGCTCTAAATACCGTCCATTAACTTTCGCTATGAACAATCAGACGCTTCTTTTGCTTTCAGCATAGAGTCGTTCTTATAGATCACATGGGATCCAGTGTAATTATGAACATGTCCAGATCTAACATTTCCTCTGGCATTCTGAACCCCTCCTCTTCTCTCCCAGTATTTACGAGCACACATGCCTCTCTGATTGTGTCCTCTGACTGGGCTATCCATGATTTTCCTCTTATAAGCCTTCAGCCCTGATCTCTTTGGAGATTGATACGGCATTGTGGGATCCCACAGAAAACCACTAACTTAATAAGGGCTAAATATCAAGATATGAAATGTAGAGTTCTTTGTGGCGGACAACTGACAGATACATTTGAAATAAAACCAGCTGTATGATAGGGATGCCTTTTGTGACTATTTTTATTCTTACTGACTCTAGATTGGGTTATGAAGACGATCATAACTACGGCCAAAAGGGACTTCAATAGACTCTAGCAAATCAACTTGATGATTTGGACTTCGCCGACGACATTGCACTCTTGTCGTACACACGCAATCAGATGCAGGATAAACTAAAAACACTTAATGAGCGGTCACAACAATTAGGTCTACACATGCAAAGGGAAAGACAAATATAATGTGATTAAACCAAACAAATAGTAACTTGGTAAAACTCCACTTCACAAGACGGAATCATACATCTATTTGGAAAGCATTATAGACAAACATGGGGGAAAAGAGAGATGTTAAAATAAGAATTCAAAAAGCAAGAGGAGTTTTCTTAACGCTAGGATATTCATGGAAGTTGAAGGAAGTCGGCAGCAAACTTAGAATGTTCAACTCCCATGTTCAATCGGTACTACTGTAGGGGTCAGAAACATCGAGAACAACTAAAAGAATTACTAATAAACTACAAGCATTTACTATTTGATGCCTGCGTAGAATAGTGGGATCCAAAATGGCATCACAGAAACACCAATGTAAAGCTCATGGTGAGAAGTATACAGGTTCCGGTGAATCCAGAGGTGAGGAATAGACGTTGGCGATGGATAGGAAACACACTGAAAACAGCCTGAGGACAATATAACTAGATATTCTCTTGTTTGGAACCCACACGACAAACGGCACAGGGAGAGACTTAAGAACACACGGCGAAGAGAATTACAGATCGAGAAGAAAAATATTGGGCGGGCATGGAGGTTGCTGCAAGACATAGTAAAAGATAGAATGGATTGGTTGAATGATTATCCCGCAAAGGGGAATAATGGGCAGAAGAAACAAACGTTCTACAACAAACAAAATCAATTGAAAACCGTAAATTGATTAGCGAAATTAGGCGTAGAACTTCTGGGCACATTTTGAGGAGAAATACATTAGAAAACCGAGTGATAACTTGCACGATTGGTGGGGAAAGGGCAAGGGGAAGACATGGAGATAACTATGTGGATTGTTTGGCCAAATGGCATAATCAAGGCAAGAACACATACTTTGTCTAAGACTGGCAATCGTGTGAGATGACCAATCATGACCGCCCATCATTATCGGCAAGGATCATAATGATGATGATGAAAACTAGCATGCTAGTTAATGTGTAGCCAGTTTGTCCTGCTCTTTCTGAGCTGGCCTGAGCTTTGTGAGATTAACGTGCATCTGTGATATCCTTGTTTCATTAACGTTTAGTGAATTTAACAATTCAAGGATTGGGGGCTTTACTGTAACTCTCCTCAAGTTTAATTCAATGAATTAACCCTCCATTTAGCCATAACATTAAAAAAGATAAATGTTTGCATATCCTTTACAGGACATCGCTGTCAACATCAGCATCTTTCAGCTGATTGTTGATTTCTTGGCAAGTTTACGCTCAGTAGTTTGCCATTGCTTTCTGAGCGACCGGCTCACATACCCCGTAAGTTACTGACGCGGTTAGAACCTCAACCGATTCTCGCCGTCGTTACTTTACTCACGAGAGTATACGGGATTACAGAGAAAGTTGCTAAACCCTAGGCCAGGGAGACGGCAGCTATAACATTACATTAGTTAAATTGTTGTTTCAATGTTTCGGCATTCCTATCACTTTGGCTTCTTGTCTGACATCTGTATACACTATTCTTTGTCTTCAGTTTAACTGCCCAGACCAAAATAAATCAGACCAAAAATACAAAGATCAACTTTATTAATGTATGTGACATCGTGTGGTCTGAGTTATCTGTGATTCGTTATTTCAGTTAAGCACTGATGGTTTTATGCATGGAGAGTTATATAAAATGATCATGTCATTTATGTAGTATGCTGTCAGATAACCAAAGCATCCACCTAATAGCTGATCTTCCTCCGAAGTCGGAGAGTGTCTGCCTGTACGGCGAGGAACCACCAGTCTGCACACTAATAAGCCAGACATGGGACAACGGATACTCACGCAAACATCAGGTCCTGTATTACATCACACTGATGTTGGACAACAGGATCGTCCGTGGGTTGCCGGGGCCCATACGGGGGAGCAAAGAATAGTAACATTGTTGCCTACCATGCATGTCGTAAGAGGCGACTAAGGAGGATATGGTACCGTCGCCCTGCTACTGAGTGAGTGCGTGGCGCGACACTGTGAGCTGTGAGTTTCGCGTGGAATGCTTTTACATCTGTCCGCGGTTGTGTGTAGCGTGAACTGCATGTTCGGAACGATGGCGGCCGGCTGTTGCTGGATTGACTGGTTTGCCTTTTCGGCTCACGAGTGCATTTTTCAGCAGACTCCTGGGAGTCGCCGCTGGAGCTACGGAGTTCGTGCTTTGTGCGGCGCTTTTGACGGGTCGTCCTGTTGAAAGAGACCGAAGCCATATGGGATAAAACCCGGGTCAATGAAGTCTTTCTGGTGAATGCCATTTCCATCGACGATGAACTGTATTTTTCATGGAGGACTTTTGTGTTGGCATTCTGGCGGCGGCATTATGCACAGTGTAACTGTTGCTTGCCGATACTCCTGTCTGTTCCATTGTTCACTTTTGGCAGTGAGGAGCATTTTGTATGATATTCACTGTCACAGGAACTGAGCAATATGGGGACAACCCGTTGCCGTGAAGTTGGAACCACGACTAACTAACTAACAGGACTTAGCGCTGGAGTTCACAGCAAGCGAACACAAGCAAGCAGCATAGATGACCTAATTACTGTGTACTTTTATACTGCATATATAAGTCAACCGATAGCAGTCAGCGTTGTTTGTAGTGATTTAAGTCAAAAATACATTTTATCACAAACATCAGAAAGAGGCAGTCATAATTTGTAACCAGATTATGAGAAAAAAAGAAACTGAAGCATTCTGCAACAACCTGACAGATTTGTGGTAATAGAGATTGAGAAAGACAGCGATAGAAAATTCTTGACAGTCTTTCGTTATGGCACGGAAGGGAGTTATCAGATGAGTTGATCCACGCCGTCAAAGATGGCAATTTGTGGAGAAGCATGATCGAACACGCCAGCCGGAGGGCATTTGATGATGAAGTCGAATGGACATATGGTTGGTTGGCTGTGAATCCTCGAAAATACTTGCGTTCACTCTTAAGTCCGAGTATTGGCGCTCAAGTCGTTGCTCTTTTTAGGTCAACTGTTGGTTGGGAGGGAGTTATGGACATTTCCATCCATCCATCATGTGCCATGCCGGTAAGCGTGGGCGGTCATGTTTTGCCATCTCACTCGATCACCAGAGTCGTGGATCAGCTCTGTGTTTCTGTCTCGACAATGCCACGAGGCCAAGCCATCCAGGTATATGCTTCTAGGTCTTCCCCTTGGTCTGTTCCCTTCGATCTTACCAGTTGTCACCAAGTTCTCCAATTCATTTCTTCTCATAACATGCCCAAAAAATTTTGACTGTCTGCGTCTAATATCTCTAATCAGCTTACGATCTTCATTTGTTTCTTTAAGGACCTGTTCATTGGTCTTTCTGGCTGTCCATGGTATTCTTTGCATTTTCCTCAGAAACAACATTTCTACAGCCATCAGATGTTTTTCAGCTTGACTGCTCATTGTCCAAGCTTCACATCCATATAAAAGTACAGGTTCTATGTAGCACCTCAACACTCTTTTTCTCGTTTCAATTGACATCTTTTTATTGGTCAGTATGTTTTTTCATCTTGCTAAAGGCTACCTTAGACATGGCGATTCTTGTTCTAATCTCTTCAAGGCATCTCCCATCAGATGTTATTACTGTTCCGAGATAATTGTACCTATTCACTTGTTGAAGAATATTCCCATTTACTTGTATATTACATTGTGGTATTTCGTTCTTCCTAGTGACGACCATAATCTGTGTCTTTTTACAATTTAATTCTAACCCTCGTTGTTCACTGTGTGTAACAACTGCATCTACTAAATGTTGCAGGTCCTGTTCATTGTCTGCAATCAAGACTGTATCGTCTGCATATCTAATGTTATTGATGCATCGTCCCCCAATGTTGATTCCTTCCATATCTTCAATATTTCTGAAAATATTTTCACTGTACAGGGAAAACAGATCTGGAGACATTACACATCCCTGTCTCACACCTCTCTTGATAGGCTGATATTGGCCTACTTCATTATCAACTCTTATGGCAGCTTGTTGTTTCCAATATATGTTTTTTACAAGTCTAAGGTCTTTTCCATCAATTTGTAGATCTTCAAGCATCCTTATCATGTCGACATGTCTCACTTTATCGAAAGCCTTTGTGTAGTCAATAAAGCAAAGGTGTAGATCTTTGCTTACTTCTATAGATCGTTCAATTATGGTTCTCAGTAAATATACAGCATTTACTTTACCCTTTCCTTCTACAAACCCACAATGTTCTTCTCCTATTTCAGGTTGTATTTTCCTCCTAATTCTTTGCATGATAATTCTTAGCAAAATCTTCGTGATGTGACTCATTATACTAATTGTTCGATGTTGATCACAATCCAAGGCTCCTTATTTCTTTGGGATTGCAATGAATACAGAATTACATAATTTATGAGGTATATTTCCAGTATCATATATTGTATTAAGCAGACTGGTAACTGTATCTATTCCATATTCTTCTAAAGCATTAATCACTTCTGTCTTGCCATATTTCATATGGTTAATTGTATATATTTATATACATTTATATTTATATTTATATATATATTTATATATAATACAATTATTTATGTATGCGTTCGTGCGTGTGTATTTTATCTTATTTTATTATTCATTTTTATATTTATTGAGTGCTTCTGATTTCGGATTTTTCACCTGTATTTCGCGACACGTGAATCTCCTTGTAAGGTATGTGCAACGTTTATTAATGTTTAGTTCGTTTTTTCTCGCAGGAGTTTAAAATACCTATTTGTTTCCATTTCATATTGTTATATCCTGCTGCAGCCGCTGCTTTTTCTCTCTATTCCATATGGTTAAGAGCATTCTGAACCTCCATCTTCAAAATTGCTGGTCCTTCATTATTTTGAACATCGTAGTGTTCGTCTCTGTTGTCGTCATAAAGGTTTTTCACGTAATCTGACCATACATGTAAGATCTGATCATTTTCTATTATGACTCTTCCATCTTTTGTCTTTAGGCAGCCTGCTGATGTACGTGTTCTTTGATTAGTAAGCTCCTGGATTCATTTGTGCATTAATTTCGTATTTTTACTGTTGTGTTGTTTTTCAATTTCTTCTCAGTTTTTCTCAAGCAATCTTTCTTTTACCTCCCTACATAAGGTTCTGACTTTTCTGTGAATTTCTTCATATTTAGCAGGATTATTTTTGTTCTGTCTTCTTGTTTCCATTAGTTGTAATATTTCTTCAGTCATCCATGTCTTACGGCCCACTTTCTTTAATTTTGGAATAGTTTTTTCTGCTGCACAACTGATTGAATTCTTCAGCATTTCCCATTGATCATCTACATCTTGAAATAGGATCTTTACATCAGACAATATATCAAATTTGTTCTTTACATCTATGTTAAAATTATCTTGTATTTCTTTGTCAATTTTCAATTTGCACAAGTCATATTTAGGGTTTCCTGCTATATATTTGACTTTCTTTAACTTTACCCTCAATGTGCCTGTAATCAATATGTGATCACTGTAACAGTCTGCATTTGGAACTGTTTTACGACTGTTAACGCATTTCGAAACCTTCTGTTAATCAGGATGTAATCTATCTGGTTTTTAATCCTGCTGTCTGGACTCCTCCATGTCAATAATCTTCTATGATGCTGTTTAAACTAGGTGTTTCCTACAACCATTTCTTGTTCTTTTGCCCATTTTACAAGCCTGTATTGTCTTTCATTTCTTTCTCCCAAACCATAGTTGCCTACACTGCATCCATCGCCTTGCTTTTCTATTCTTGCGTTGAAATCACCCATTGTGATATTTATTTCTGATTTTTTGCAGTTCTTCAAAGCAGACTACATGTCGTTATAAAATTCCTCTATACTTTCTTCACTGCATTCACTTTTTGGGGCATATACTTGAATAATATTTATTTTAAAAGGTCTTCCGTTTAATTTTACTAATAGAACTCTGTCTGACACAGCTTGACATCCTTTGACAGAATTTGATGTTTATTTATCTAATATAATGGCTACACCTCTTTGGTGTTCTTCTCCCCCCAGAGTAAATAATCTTATAATCATCTCCTGTCCTTATCCCTGCCCCTTTCCATCTCGTTTCCGATATTCCTAATATGTTAATCTTCTCTCTCTCTCTCCATTTCTTTTTTGATGTTTTCTAATTTTCCATCTGCATTCATTGTTCTAACATTCCAATTTCCTACTTTCAATGATATTAATCTTTTGCACACAGTAGCCTGTTGACGGACAGTTGGTGGACATTTGCATCACTAAATATCTTTAAGAGGATACCAAATCCATCACATTGGTCATAAAAGAAGCATAGGGACAATGGAAAGGCATGACTATGAACATATTCATATAGAGTACTGAAGATAGGGACAATGGAAGGTCATGACTATGAATATATTCATATGTAGCACTGAAAATATGGACAATGGAAGGTCATGACTACGGACTCGTTCATTGGGACAAGACACAATTCACATATATAGCGTTATAGAATACAGGAAAAAGACTACAGCGTAGTCGATAGAAGCTAGATTACTATCTCCAGCTGGAAAAATAGCATTGAATCACTTCAATTAAATTTACTCGATTATAACACGCTAAGTCTTCATTCAAAAACATAACAGTAAAACTTCAGTCTTAATGGTCTTAGTCATAATGTTGACTTGCATACAGGTACAGTGTACAAATTTAGATTCTTATTTGTCTTTCATTTTCTCACATCAGATCTAAAACAAGTTCTTGTTATTATGCTTCGGTCAATACGAAAAGTTGATAGCTTTCTTCCTCTTCATCCGCTTTTTCTTTCTCTTCTTCTACGTCTTATTCTTCTACATCTTCTTCCTCCTCCACTCCTTTTCTGCTTTTCTCCCCCCCCCCTCCCCCAACTTCCTTCTTCTTCTTCTTCTTCTTCTTCTTCTTCTTCTTCTTCTTCTTCTTCTTCTTCTTCTTCTTCTTCTTCTTCTCCTCTTCTACTTCTTCTTCTTCTTCTTCTTCTTCTTCTTCTTCTTCTTCTTCTTCTTCTTCTTCTTCTTCTTCTTCTTCTTCTTCTTCATGTTTTCTGTTCTTCTTCTACTGCTGCTACTACTACTACTACTACTACTACTACTACTACTACTACTACTACTACTACTACTACTACTACTACTACTACTACTACTACTACTACTACTACTACTACTACTACTACTACTACTACTACTACTACTACATCTATTACTATATATCTACTACTAATACTTCTATTAGTCTTTAACTAGCCAGAATATCACAAAGCATCAGCCATCACGCATAACGACCATTAATAGACACTTATAATTATCACAAACACACTTGGCCCGTCGCCAACCGCCGGGAGCGGTCAAAACTGTGATCTAGCGTCTCTATATCACCGGCAACTGTTTTCCACCCCACCCCCACCCACACTTCCTTTGCCTTTCTTTGCCTTCCTTCTAAACAACATCATGTAGGAATTTGAATCAATCACCCACCACTAGAGATCAGTTAGGATATTAAAAGCCACTGTAGCCTCAAGGCAAAAAAGTGTAGATCCGGTGTCAGGGCGTGAAGATGGGTCTGTCAGTTAAGTAATATGTTGTACAGGACCTGGATATGGGATGTCAGTTGTGTAATACGCTCTGAGTAATCAGCATACAAGACAGCCCTCAAGGCAGTGTTCGTGAAAGGTGCTAGATTTTCCATTAAAATGCCTGTTTAATTAAAACGACAATATTTAATGTGTCCTGTATCGCGATCACAATCTACCATGCTAACATTGACTTTCAACGCAAAGTAATGAGAAGGTTGGACATTAACTCATTATGTATGTAACATCTTTAAAATTATCGGCACAGCATTTATTACTTTATTCAGTATAAGTGGTTAGCGAAAAGAGAGTAGACTGTATTGCACCTTTATGGCTCAGCCGAAAGCGCCAGTTTGAGACATTCTTGAACTCGTTCAATACGAAGTCATGTGAACGAATCACTGGCACTTTGCTGTGAAACCCAACCACCACGTATTGTGTTCTTATACCTTCATTACCTTTGGTCAGAGCATACTAATGAAAACTGGCTTCCGCAATGGCCACTTCCGCTGTATATTTTGCCTTATTGAAGGTCATACTCTTGTTATTTGTGATAGTGGTAACTTCCCCACTTGGGCATGTCTGTGGAGACGTTCTGAAACCGGAACAGTTAAAAGATGACGTAGCGGGTTCTTCATCAATATATATATATATATATATATATATATATATATATATATATATATATATATATATATATATATATATATATATATATATACATATTGATGAAGTAACCGCTACGAAATATGAAAGCAATACACGACTGACACTGCACAGCTCGCCATCTTCATCCTTGGAGTAGACTCCAGTTTGAATGTTACAAAAGATATATTGGACATGAAATCCATGCATGGGACAACGACAGGAAAAGACATTTTTGACAACGTGTGTCAAAGTTTAACCAACATGAACCTTCCTTTGAACAAAGTCGTTGGACTGATAACAGATGGAGCACCGGCGATGTGTGGCGAAAAATGTGGACTAGTTAGAAGGATGCGGTTAAAGATGCAGGAGAACTGTACTGGTGAATTGATAGCATATCACTGCATCATACACCAAGGATCGCTGTGTGGTAAAGTCCTCAACATGGAAGATGTAATAAGCATTTACATTGGCACCTTTCCGTCTTAACAGACGATAGTTTGGTACATTGTGCTTCAAAAAGGCTTAATAACTACGACCCATGGCGGTGGCGAGTGTGGCTGGTAAGGCCAATTCTTGCTGCAAATGTTTGCCCACAGTAGATGCATGTGACAACATGGTCATTTCCACCATTCTGCACCATCTTACGTCTCTCACGCTCTGTGTGTGTTTTATCTGCAATCATTCTCTCCTTTGTCTTTATTCCATTTCTGATAGTTGCCCTCCATGCAACACGTTCAGCGGCGACTTGCTCCCAATGTGCATAATCAATGCCTGTATCAATCATGTCCCGCTTACACACATCTTTGTATCGTAGTAGAGGCCGACCCTGAGATCTCCTACCCGTCTGTAATTCACCAAAAAAGATGTCCTTTGGTATTCTACCATCATCCATCCTCCTAACATGTCCTATCCATCTAAGTCTACGAAGACTCAGCACGGAATACACCGTCACACAACCTGATCTTTCCAATACTTCAGTATTTGTGATTTTGTCTTGCCACTTAATACCAAGTATTCTTCGCACACGCATATGAAAGCTGTTTAGACGTTTCTCTTGGTGTGAGTAAGTTGTCCAGGTTTCACTGCCATAAAGAAGAGTACTAAGGACACAGGCTTGGTAGACGAGGGCTTTTGTTTTGGCAGTAAGCTTCCTGTTCTCCCAGACTCTTTTTACTAACATGTTCATTGTTGTTGCTGCCTTCCCAATCCTGATGTTGATTTCCTGATCGAGGGATAATTTGCTATTTACCTCTGATCCTAGATATGTAAAATGGTCTACTATCTCTAGTTCGGCGTCGTCAATAAAGATTGATGGGACACCGTGTGCACCTTGTGACATAATATGTGTCTTCTTTTTGTTAATTGTTAAACCAAATTCAGAACAAGCATTGGAGAATGCAGATAGTAGATGTTGTAATTCTTCCTCAGAGTGGGTCGTAACTGCAGCATCATCCGCAAAAAGCAACTCTCTGATCAGTACCCTCCTAATTTTGGTCTTGGCCTTCAATCTCTGAGCATTATAGAGGCCACCATCTGAACGTGAGTGAATGTATATACCGTCATCCTGATCACGAAAGGCATATTTCAGTAGAAGTGAAAAGTATATCCCAAAGAGTGGGGGGCTTACGACCAGGGATGGAGTTATTGCCTCTCCATAGCACACAGCCTGGGCTAAAATAAAGAAACCATGTGTTGCCCATGCAGCATGATCCCTCTCTCGGCCTGCCTAGTTCACTCCAGAGGAAAGTTAACACCTATAATCTGGAACAAGACAAGCTGCAGAAGCTGCCGGGTCAGCAAAGCAATGCTCTAACTGTCCGCCTGTCGGAGCTTCGATCCTAGACCAGCTGCCAACCAAGGCTTAGAGCCTGGTCTGCCCTGCCATGACTATTTTGTCTTTGGGTTGCATTTCCTCGCACCAGGATAAGGCTTGTACCCTCTCAATTGCGCTCTTCCGCCCGAAGCCGTTGGCACAATGTGGGGTGTCGGGTTTGGTAAGCGCCGCCCAACATTCGGCGTTGACAGAAAGCAGGTAGTACCGTCTACTGTCATACGGTAGCTCAGTCATATCTGACTAAGACCTGACTACAATGTCATGTAATGAGCATTGTAACACAAACCATCAACTTTATCAGAACCAAAGGTTTAAATCACCGCCAATTTCAGTCTTTTTTTTTTTAAAGGAAATAGAGTCGGCGTTCGGT
The DNA here is from genome assembly GCA_014155875.1 of Cepaea nemoralis. Lineage (NCBI taxonomy): Eukaryota > Metazoa > Mollusca > Gastropoda > Stylommatophora > Helicidae > Cepaea > Cepaea nemoralis. Next base: position 1,174,774 of record JACEFZ010011317.1, on the reverse strand, counting down.
GACTTGCCTTATCATACAGAGGTGCGGTGGCTAAGTCGGGAAAGTCCTCAGTAGATTTTTCCAGCCGATCAAGGAAATATGTCAATTCATGAATAGTAAAGGAAAAGATTCTACAGTTCTTCGTGATAAAACGTCGAAATGTGAGTTGGCGTTTCTGTCTGATATAACCACTCATCTCATCTCTGCAGCTCCAGGGACGGGATCACATTATCACCGATATGCATGATGCAGTGAAGGCATTTCACAATAACAGACATGCGATTCCTGAGAAGAATACTCAATGTATCAAGAAGAGATCAAGTAAACTCTATGGTGTTTCCCAATGCAGACTTTGCTGAAAAACTTAGCTTACTTCGCGGCGAGTTCGCGCGGCGCTTTAGTGAGTTTGAACAATATAAAATGACACAAAGTAGAGCAGCTTTACATAACAGAATTACGACACATACAGGACGTTGCGGCGATTAGCAATTCTGTACTTGTTTACATTTTCACAGCTTTACCGCAGTTCCACCAAATTTTATTCATATAGTGAATTTGAAGCACAGAAAAGTAATTTCGAGAGGTTTCGTAATCCATTTGCTATAGATGTGGAAACTGCACCTGTAAATTTGCAGATGGAGTTAATAGAGCTGCAGTATAATGGGACACTAAAGGCAAAGTACGACACTGTGGGACCTGCACAGTTCACTCGCTTCATTCCTTGAAACAAGTAAAGAGTTTCAAGTACCTAGGAAGTATAATATCATCAAATGGCAAATCAGAAGACGAGATCGAAAATAGATGCAATAAGGCAAACCAACCCATTCGACAAATTGCACAAATACTAAAGAACAAATATGTATCAATAACTACTAAGAAAGCACTTTACAACACAATCTTCCTATCAACTCTATGTTACCAATGCCAAACCTGGACAATGACAGAAAAAGAGAAAAGAAAAAAACACAACAACAGAAATAAGATTCCTGTGAAGAATACTCAATGTATCAAGAAGAGATAAGATCAGAAATGAAGAAATCAGGACTAACGTAGGGGTTGTATCTGCACTAGATTTTATTAGAAGGCAGCAAGTGAAGCTGCGCTTATGGGAGATACAAATGCACCAATGCAACCTGTCTCACTTTTCTTGTTGCCAGGCAATGTTAAACCAAGTCAACGCTATGGTGTTTCCCAATCCAGACTGCTGAAAAACTTAGCTTACTTCGCGGCGAGTTCGCACGGCGCTTTAGTGACTTTAAAGCACAGAAAAGTAATTTCGAGCTGTTTCGTAATCCATTTGCTATAGATGTGGAAACTGCACCTATAAATTTGCAGATGGAGTTAATAGAGCTGCAGTGTAATGGGACACTAAAGGCAAAGTACGACACTGTGGGTCCTGCAAAGTTCACTCGTTTCATTCCTGAAGAGATGCCCCGGCTTCGTCTACATGCAGCTCGAATCTTGAGCATGTTCGGTAGCACATATCTGTGTGAGCAGCTGTTATCTGTGATGAAGAGTAAGAAAACACCAGACAGGAGTCGCCTCACTGATGAACACTTGCAGTCCATCATGAGAATCCGAATGACACAGAACATTACTCCCAACATAAACAAACTTGCAGCCAAGAAAAAATGCCAAACATCGTACTCTGTCAAATTGATATAAGAGTGAAAAAGTGTATACCAATGATGTTTTATTATTAAAACTTTTTTCTGTTTTAATTTATATTAATGTTTAAAAAAGGTTTAATTTTCGGATTATTGAATGTTTACCCTGTCCGGCCCGCAACCTTACGTGTGATTTGAGTTTTGGCCCGATGAGCGACTGAGTTTGACACCCCTGACCTAAACGAACATCCTTTGAAACACATAAAGAGTTTTCAAGTACCCAGGAAGTATAATATCATCAAATGGAAAATCAGAAGACTGAGATCGAAAATAGATGCAAAAGGCAAACCAACCCATTGGACAAATGGCACCAGTACTAAAGAACAAACATGTATCAATAACTACTAAGAAAGCACTTTACAACACAATCTTCCTATCAACTCTATGTTACCAATGCCAAACCTGGACAACGACAGAAAAAGAGAAAAGAAAAATCACAACAGAAATGAGGTTCCTGAGAAGAATACTCAATGTATCAAGAAGAGATCAGATAAGAAGTGAAGAAATCAGCACTAAAGTGGGTGTTGTAATTGCACTAGATTTTATTAGAAGGCAGCAAGTCAAATGGTTTGGCCAATCAAATAGGTTACCAACTAACAGTATACCACAACAAGCAATGATGTACAGACCAGAGGGAAGCAGAGGAAGAGGACGATCACGTAAACGATGGACACAGGGAATAACAGAGTCCATGGGAATATCGATACAAGAAGAACATAAGTGGGCACTCTTCCGCTGGTTATCCTTCACCTCGAGGAACATGATGAGATGAGAGATGAGATGAGATACAATTCCAGATTGGCGAGTCAGCCCTGTGCACATGTGGATTGGCGCCACACACAGAGGATCGTATACTCCAAGACGGCACAACATACGACTTTCTAGGCAAATCATCTGGCCTAGAGAAACAACGGTAGAACATAAAACTGTATGGGTGCTCAGTGAACTAAAGCGCATAGTGAAGTTTCAACAAGAGACTACCACTACATTGCTGGGATAGATACATTTCAAGCGAACAAGAGACGAATACAAATGACATCATCATCAAAATGTCATTTTATATGTCAAGAAAAAGAACAGGGGAAGACTATGCAGGAGGAGGAGATGTAGCAGAGAAATAAGAAAGAAAGTAGTAGTAGTAGTAGGAGGAGGAGGAGGAGGAGGAGGAGGAGGAGGAGATTACTTCACGATCATCACAGCTCTGGTGGTCGGAGCCGCGGTAGCGCTGGGTTATCATGTTTACCTACTGGCCCGGCGGTCATGTGTTCGAATGTGTTAGAGAGCCACATAATCAGACTGCTACTGGTACCATTAGTATTGGGACTCTTCACTGGCTGTTGAAGATGATGACGAATCATGTGTGGCAATGTCCGGCGTGCTGTGGTACCGGTTATTGACTGACCTCAACTCTTTCTATTCTTCTCTTTTGCGTTCGCTCACGTTGAACTCAGGCATAGTTTATACAGGTCCTAATACTTCTTGAGCACTTGAGTGATTTTGGCGTGGGGATTTACTTTTCCTATTACCAGTGTCCCTCGCCCTCAGGCGACCCCACTCCAACTTCTGAGGTACTTGTAATTAACGTCCCCAAGTCAAGGACGAGAAGTCATCATGTTAGTCTAACTGACTAGTGTAGGGGTTGAACCCGCCACCTCGGTAGTAGCAGAACGGATGTTAAAAACGAGCGCTCTTTTTCATTCGGCCATACTGACCTCCTCAACACTACTCGATACCTGAAGTAACAGCTGGGGGGGGGGGGGGGGGCGAGGTTTCAAAAGCCAAGGACTGAATGAATTAATAAAAGTGTCAGTATCTGGTCATATGATGTGCAACTGAGCAAGGTGCGGTGCGTTACATGGTACAGAACATTTTAAACTACTCCTTATCACTTGTAAACCGATGCTGTCTAAGCAACAACAACAAAATAACAGATGCGTCCACATTTAGACATGCAAGAGCATAATCCCTTCAGGATTAGGGCGACTGACAAAGTGCACAAAATGTAATTTATAACTTTAAAAATAGGGCGCCTTGGGGCACATTTGGTATACTGGGCCAACATTTTTGGCACATTATGAGAAGAGAAAAACTGGAATATATTACGAGGGATGTTCATTAAATAATAGGAAGTTTAATTTAAAGTGTATTGAAGAGTATGGACAACAGAGAATCTTATTTCATGACACAAACTGGTTCTTAAGCAATACCCCACGTAGGGTCGTGAAAATCCAGCAGTTTGCTAAAATGGCTGTTACACTATCACCTTGCACCGTCTAAGAAAACGAGGCGTTATACGTTTTTTTTTGTTTTTTTTATGGTCAGAGGCCGTGAAACTGTAAAATCTACAGAAGAATTATGGTTCAGCATGGGGACTGTTGTTGGGTGAGAGGAGAGTAAACTAATGGGTAAATGATTTCAAAGGAAACAACAGTTGTTTCTGGTTAATAAACGACACAGGAATCTTCTTGTAAAGTCATGATGGTCACCTTTTGGATATCAAGAGCCCTATATTGGTGCACTTCCAGGAAAGGCGTGCAACTGTGACTAATGCTTGTTACAGTGATATTCTAGTGAACAAACTGTCACCCGCGATACAAGAGAAATGCCGGGGACTTTTCTCAAAAGGAGCATAGTTGCTGCACGACAACACCCGCAACGCCACCCTTCATACGACTGCCCAAACTAAGTTCTCTTAAATTTGAGACAGTCCAGGCTTGGCGCCATCGGACTGTCACTTGAGGGGTCAGAGGTTTGCAGATGACAACGAGGTTAAGAAAGTGATGCAAAATTTAAGTCCATGACCAAAAACTTCTTCTTAGAAAGCATCAACAAGCTAGTGAACACGTGGACCAAGTGTGTTGCTGGGCAGGGAAGCTATTTTGTGAAATAACTCACACACATTTTCTTATTCGCACTATTGTAAAAACAAAACAGTTGTTCGAAACATTCGTGTAACGTAAACACTTCTCCTCGTATAACAACTGGGCAGATTAATGAAACATGGATTAGTGGGAAATGAAGGTTAATGGAAAATCGATGAAGGAGGAGTAATGGAAAATCTACGGGAAAAGATTAATGTGAAATGTATTTAAAGATGTTACATGTCTTTTTCATGACCTTGTGATCAAGCACAGCATTGTTTTCTGAACGAGAAGTCAAAGGTTAAGTCCAACTGACCGATGTAGGAAACGATTCCTCTATCCTGTCAACTCACCGGAAGTTGAATATCTAGCGATGTAGGGAACGATTCCACTATCCTGTCAACTGACCGATGTAGGGAACGATTCCACTATTCTGTCAACTGACCGATCTAGGGAACGATTCCACTATCCTGTCAACTGACCGATGTAGGGAACGATTCCACTATTCTGTCAACTGACCGATCTAGGGAACGATTCCACTATTCTGTCAACTGACCGATGCAGTGAACGATTCCACTATTCTGTCAACTCACCGGAAGTTGAATATCTAGCGATGTAGGGAACGATTCCTCTATCCTGTCAACTCAACGGAAGTTGAATATTTAGCGCTCTTATCTATCGGCCACTTTAACCTCTGAGAAATATTTATAAGATTATTGGAAGATGGATTGAAGCAGATTAACGTTCCTTAATGAGGGTATCTTGTGCTTTCATTGACATTTTAAAGATCAAGTAATCTTCTACATGGTATGTTAACACCTGATCATATCTTAACGTAGTTAGGCTATTGGAGTCTGCGTGGTGCCGTAGTCAGTCGCATGTTTACGAAGATAGTAAGTAAACAACACATTTACAAACCTTAGACGCGTTAGACTTAGACTGTGTGTGCCCATATTTTTATAGACCAAGCGACACACTGTGGGTGATGTGTTCGGTATCACAACGGCCGACTTTACTTCCCAAAACATTTCCTAGTACCCATTTTAGGCTGAGTCCAGGTGTGAGCCCAGAACAATTTCTATAAATGAGGGTTGAATCAATTACCACAGGGCGGGAAAGCTAACATCTAGCCACTACGCCACCGCGGCTTTACGAAGTCAGTGATCCTGGTTCAATAATCAGCAATCATCATATCATCATCTTGTGCCTTGACGGCTGTCCTGGGCGATCATGCCCCTCCACTAATTATGATCAATGACGTCATGGTTCAATTCGTGTGTTAACTCCCTTCCGTGACATGACACAAACACTGTCAAGAATTCTCTCTCTCTCTCTCTCTCTCTCTCTCTCTCTTCTCTCTCTCTCTCTCTCTCTCTCTCTCTCTCTCTTCTCTCTCTCTCTCTCTCTCTCTCTCTCTCTCTCTCTCTCTCTCTCTCTCTCTCTCTCTCGGCAAATCTTTCCGGTTGTCACAACATGTTCCAGTTTTTGTCTTCTCAGTCTTGCCGTCTTGCGTTGACGATCATGCCTCTCCACAAATTACGATCTCTGACGTCATGGATCAATTCGTGTGTTGACTCCCTTCCGTGCCATGGTGCAAGGCTGACAAGAATTTTCTCACGCTGTCTTCCTCTATCACTCTTTCCGCAAATCTTTCCGGTTGTCACAACATGTTCCAATTTTTGGTCAAAAAACTGACTGCCTCTTTCTGATGTTTGTGATAAGTTGTCTTTGTGACTCAGCTTCCTTTAAAATGTCCTCATTGCTCATGTTGGCTGTCCAATTAATTTTCAGCATGATCAGCAATCACACAATCCATTATGCCCATCAGGACAGCCCCGGGGTCGCCCGATACAAATATAGTCGGCACAATTTTCAACGTCATCGCCGATACGTAGGCTATTCAACGTCATCGCCGATACGTAGGCTATTCAACGTCATCACCGATACGTAGGCTATTCAACGTCATCACCGATACGTAGGCTATTCAACGTCATCACCGATACGTAGGCTATTCAACGTCATCACCGATACGTAGGCTATTCAACGTCATCACCGATACGTAGGCTATTCAACTTCATCGCCGATACGTAGGCTATTCAACGTCATCGCCGATTCGTAGGCTATTCAACGTCATCGCCGATACGTAGGCTATTCAATGTCATCGCCGATACGTAGGCTATTGAACGTCATCGCCGATACGTAGGCTATTCAACTTCATCGCCGATACGTAGGCTATTCAACGTCATCGCCGATTCGTAGGCTATTCAACGTCATCGCCGATACGTAGGCTATTCAATGTCATCGCCGATACGTAGGCTATTGAACGTCATCGCCGATACGTAGGCTATTCAACTTCATCGCCGATACGTAGGCTATTCAACGTCATCGCCGATTCGTAGGCTATTCAACGTCATCGCCGATTCGTAGGCTATTCAACGTCATCGCCGATGCGTAGGCTATTCAACGTCATGGCCGATACGTAGGCTATTCAACGTCATCGCCGACACGTAGACTTTTCAACGTCATCGCCGATACGTAGGCTATTCAACGTCATCGCCGATACGTAGGCTATTCAACGTCATCGCCGATACGTAGGCTATTCAACGTCATCGCCGATACGTAGGCTATTCAACGTCATCGCCGATACGTAGGCTTTGTATGATTGTTTTTGTTAAGTAAGTCTATTCCAACTCGTTGTCTCTCCTTGTAGTCATTCATGTATAATTGATTTTGTTAAGTCATTCTGTTCCAACTCGCTGTCCCTCTTTGTAGTTACTGATATATACTGTTAAAAACAAGAAACGCAACATTTTTGGTGTTACTTTTATAAAAGATATTCGCTGATTGGACATCAGTCAACCTGTCGACTGTGTGCAACTGGTCACTAACTTCTCGTGGTTACCTGAACTGTACTCACCTCATTATTAGTGAGGTCGTGAAAGAGGTCAAGGTCAATAGAACATTTTTGACAATAACTCGTGACAGGTTCATGATAATCTCCGTGAAACTTACTGAACACAAAACTATCTGACGATATTATCGAATGTCATTAAAAGATTAACGCTCTTCGGATAAATTCAGCTGAAAATTTAAGGCGCAATTATGGCTCATCTCACTATAGAACAACAACTCATCTTTATTTGACGTTTACAGGCTGGACAGTCACAAACTGTAGTAGCCAGAGAATTTAATGTGATTAGAAGCACTATAAGGCGTCTTTGGAGGCGATTTCTTCCTCTTCTTCTTCTTCTGCGTTCATCCGGAGTTTTTTTTTCGGACGTGATTGCGTTGTGCCTGTTTACAGCTGAGCTGCGTTCTTGAGCCGTTAGGCCGACACATCCGACTTCTGCGGGCATTTGTTGACCGGGTTAACCTTCCCGGGGCGGAGGCGATTTCAAGAAACTGGCTCAGTGGCAGACCGGCCGCCCAGCGGAAGACCCAGAATCACAACTGCTGCCGGAGACCGCTTCATACGGCTGCGTCACCTTAGGAATCGATTTGCATCTGCGATCTCCACAGTACAGTCAATGCCAGGAGCTCGTCGAATTTCATATCAAACAGTCAGGAACCGGCTGCACGACGCTGGTCATTGGGCTAGAAGCCCCTACAGAGGTCCTGTTCTTACGGACCGGCATCACCAGAACCGACTGCAGTGGACGAATCGCACGTCAATAAAATGTTGTACAAGTCTGCAAATAAAACTGCAATAATGGTGCGTTTCTGTTTTTGAACAGTATATAAATGTTTCTGTTAAGTCAGTCTGTTCCAACTCGTTGTCTGTCCGTGTGGTCGAGGCCACTTTGACAGCTGTGCCACAGTGAAACACATTTCATGTATATGCACGAGAACCACCGACAGCACAGGCTGATATGAAGTAAACAAACTCAACGCATCAATTATGTTAAGCCAGCTTTTCTGCGCACGAGTGCTCTGTAGGTCACACAAGTATATTTCTGGAGCTTGTTGTTAGGATCAGCACAAATCACTGTCAACACAAATCACAGTAGATACAAATCACATAAATCATTTAACTTTTATCGTGTTTTGTTTCGTTTTGCCCTGGTTACAGTTTTTCAATAGCTCATGTATAACATACGTATCATTTTCATTATGTGCCATGCCGATAAGCGTGGGCTTTCATGTTTCTTCTCACAGCCACCAAAGTCTTGCATCAGGTATGTCCCTTGAATCCCATTTTACAATGTATCTACGTCATTTGCATTTACCTGGATGTTTCCCATCACGTTTGCCAGCTGTCACTAAGTGTATTTCTCCTCATAATACGCCACACAAACTTTGACTGACTACGTCTAATTTCTGTAAACAGTTTACGAATTACATTTGTTTCTTGAAGGATTGTCTCGTTCGTTGTTTGTTTTCTGTCCTTGTATGAACTTCTTTGCATTTTCCTTGGAAACAATAATATATTCTTGGGAGATTAGGAAAGAGTCAACTAAAGTACTAGTTACCAAAGTCGAGAGGGTCAGCCTCATTGCACCAGGTTTCATCCTATCTGACTCGGTCTCTCTCCGTATACTGGCGAGTCGCTTTCGAGAGCATCGCAGAATGCACGGACTCTGTAGCTCAAGAAATGACCCCCAGCTCTGACCCACAGCTTAAGCGATGACCCCCCCCCCCTCCTCTCCAAGCCCCAGCTCTAGCGATGACACCCCCCCCCCCACTCCAGTTCTAGCTATGACCGCCTCCCCGGGACTAATGATGACCCCAGCTCTAGAGATAAACCCCAACTCTAGCGATGACCCCCAGCACTAGCGATGACCCCAGCTTTAGCGATGACCACTGATATAGCGATGACCCCTGGTGCTAGCGATGACCCCCAGTTCTAGTTATGATCCCAGCACTAGCACTAGCGATGACCCTCAGGAGTCTAAGGGGAAAACACGCTCGTGGTCTGAACGAACGTAGTCCGGGAACGAACCCACAGCCTTCAGGGCGCCAAGCAGACGGCTTAACCACTGGGAACTTGGCCAGCTCCCATGAAATAGTGAACGCTGGCACTTAAGCAGCATACACACATAAGACTGTTGCGAGAACAAAGTAATGACTGTGAATCTACAACCATGGTCATACTGCGAGAACATCTGGTTAAAAGAGGTGTAGTCAGGTAAAAACACTATGCAGGAAGCCAATGCAGGATTAATAAACCAACACAAAACTGGTGTTGTGAGCCGCTACACGCTGCGGAACTTACTGAGGAGGGGATCTGAGTACTTATGGACTGAATGGTTTGATGTGCAATGAGGATTAACTAACTATACACACAGCCAGGCAGAGATATGCCGACACAGATAGGCGGACGGACCGACGGACGGACGGACGGACAGAACACACGAACGAATAAACGAACTTTGTTTTCTAAAGATCACAAATTGGGCAAGCATGCCCATCTTACATTCGGCCCTTCCAAACACTCATCTTTCGTACATCAATTACTTATTGTGCACGTAACATTTACATAGAAAAAAAAAACATAAACATAACACAAACGAATGCTGTCAACATATTACCATGAGACAGTTATGGGTTATGAGACAGGCGGGCAAACACTCATACACACAGACACTCTCACATGTGTACACACTTACATACCTACATTTACACATTCATACGTACATCATGTACGTGTGATCGAGGCCACTTTGACAGCTGTACCACAGTGAACCACATAACTCGCAGTATAACTCGCAGTATGACTCGCAGTATAACTCGCAGTATAACTCGCAGTATAACTCGCAGTATGACTCGCAGTATGACTCGCAGTTATACACCCACTCAGTAACTCACAGATACCCACTCCCTAGCATGCACATATACCCACTCACAAACGTTTCAATCAATCAATCATGTGCCACGCCGGAAAGCGTGGGCGGTCATGACTCGCCATTTCACTCGATCACCAGAGTCGTGGATCAGCTCAGTGTTCTTGTCTCGACCATGCCATGTGGCCAAGCCATCCAGGTATTTACTTCTCGGTTTTCCCCTTGGTCTGTTCCCTTCGAACTTGCCAGTTGTAACTAAGTTCTCCAATCCATTTCTTCTCATAACATGTCCCAAAATGTTGACTGTCTACGTCTAATTTCTCTAAGCAATTTACGATTTCCATGTGTCTCCTGTCATTGGTCATTGGTTTTTCTGGCCGTCCATGGTAATCTTGGCATTTTCCTCAGAAACCACATTTCTGCAGCCATCAGATGTTTTTCAGCTTGACTGCTCATTGTCCAAGTTTCACATCCATACAAAAGAACAGGCTCTATGTAGCACCTCAACACTCTTTTGCTGGTTTCAATTGACATCGTTTTATTGGTCAGAATGTTTTTCATCTTGCTAAAGGCTACTTTCGCCATGGCGATGCTTGTTGTAATCTCTACAAGGCATCTCCCATTATATGTTATGACTGTTCCGAGATAATTGTATCGATTCACTTGTTGAAGAATATTCCCATTTACTTGTATATTACATTGTGGTATTTCGTTCTTCCTAGTGACGACCATAATCTGTGTCTTTTTACAATCCCAAGTGTTCACTTTGTGCAACAATCGCATCTACTAATTGTTTACGCAAACACAAACGTTTACTCATCCATAAATTATCTTTCGCTCATTTCGTATCTCTCTCTCTCTTCCTCTCTCTCTCTCTCTCTCTCTCTCTCTCTCTCTCTCTCTCTTTCTCTCTCTCTCTCTCTCTCTCTCTCTCTCTCTCTCTCTCTCTCTCCCACTCTCACTTTCTCGTGTATCATGCGTAATATGCATTGTTTATGCTTAAAAAATCCATTTGACAATGTTTTTCCCCCCTATGTTAATGTAACATGCACATTTGATGAATGAAAGATGAGTGATTGAAAGGGCCGAATGTAAGGCAGGCCTGCGTGCCCAATTTGTTACCCTTTTAAAATAAAGTTTGTTCGTTCACTCGTTCGTTCGTTCGTTCGTTCTCTCTCTCTCTCTCTGTCTCTCTCTCTCTCTCTCTCTCTCTCTCTCTCTCTCTCTCTCTCTCTCTCTCTCTCTCTCTCTCTCTCTCTCTCTCTCATACAGAAAAAGCAAGATATAAAGTGTGAGTGAAAGAAACAGGTTTGTCACAGGCCACAGGGATCAACCGGTGCATCATTTAGCTGAACTGGTTAACTCAAGCGTCAATAAACAGTCCCAGCTGCTGCCCAACTAACAACAGAGACTGTCTTGTACATTAGCACTAGTATACGTAGAGTCAGCTGTAAAACTAAATGAGCTGTTGAATATTTAAATCTGATGTTGAATCAGTTGTACTATATCCATGAGAAATATGGAGAACGACTAAACGAATTATTACTAAGCTCATCAACATCATCCAGTGCCTTGCCAGCTGGCGTGGGCGTTCGTGACTCTCCACACAACTCTGTCTTTGGTGTTCTGGATCAACCCTGCTGCTGATATTCCTCTATGTGACCATCTCAATCCATCCAGTATAATTTCTCTTGGTCGGCCTTTGCCTCTCTTCACATCGATATTTCCAGTCGTCACGATGTTCTCTAATGCCTCTCTTCTCACCACATGACCAAAGGGAGCTGTTTGTCTCTGTCTTTTTGTTGTATATATATATATGTAATGTGGGTGCCAGTAATTGGTAGACAGTAATGTGGGCGCTGGTAATGGGTAGACAATAATGTGGGAGCCGGTAATGGGTAGACAGTAATGTGGGAGCCGGTAATGGGTAGACAGTAATGTGGGAGCCGGTAATGAGTAGAAAGTAATGTTGGAACCAGTAATAGGAAGATAGTAATGTGGCAGTCGATAATGGTTAGACAGTAATGTGGAAACAGGTAATGGATAGACAGTAATTTGGAAGCCTGTAATGGATATACAGTTATAGGTAGACAGTAATGTGGGCGCCGGTAAATTAAATGATAGACAGTAGTTCATTGGCACCTTTCCGTCTTGACAGACGATAGTTTGGTACATTGTGCTTCAAAAAGGCTTAATAACTACGATCCATGGCGGTGGCCAGTGTGGCTGGTAAGGCCAATTCTTGCTGCAAATGTTTGCCCACAGTAGGTGCATGTGAAAACATGGTCATTTCCACCATTTTGCATCATCTTACGTCTCTCACGCTCTGTGTGTGCTTTATCTGCAATCATTTTCTCCTTTGTCTTTATTCCATTTCTGATAGTTGCCCTCCATGCAACACGTTTAGCGGCGACGTGCTCCCAATGTGCATTATCAATGCCTGTATCAATCATGTCCCGCTTGCACACATCTTTGTATCGTAGTAGAGGCAGACCCTGAGATCTCCTACCCATCTGTAATTCACCAAAAAAGATGTCCTTTGGTATTCTACCATCATCCATCCTCCTAACGTGTCCTATCCATCTAAGTCTACGAAGACTGAGCATGGAATACACCGTCACACAACCTGATCTTTCCAATACTTCAGTATTTGTGATTTTGTCTTGCCACTTAATACCAAGTATTCTTCGCAGACACCGCATATGAAAGCTGTTTAAACGTTTCTCTTGGCGTGAGTAAGTTGTCCAGGTTTCACTGCCATAAAGAAGAGTACTAAGGACACAGGCTTGGTAGACGAGGACTTTTGTTTTGGCAGTAAGCTTCCTGTTCTCCAGACTCTTTTTGCTAACATGTTCATTGTTGTTGCTGCCTTGCCAATCCTGATGTTGATTTCCTGATCGAGGGATAATTTGCTATTTACCTCTGATCCTAGATATGTAAAATGGTCTACTATCTCCAGTTCGGCGTCTATAAAGATTGATGGTACACCATGTGCACCTTGTGACATAATCTGTGTCTTCTTTTTGTTAATTGTTAAACCAAATTCAGAACAAGCATTGGAGAATGCAGATAGTAGATGTAATTCTTCCTCAGAGTGGATCGTAATCGCAGCATCATCCGCAAAAAGCAACTCTCTGATTAGTACCCTGCTAATTTTGGTCTTGGCCTTCAATCTCTGAGCATTATAGAGGCCACCATCTGAGCGTGAGTGAATGTATATACCGTCATCCTGATCACGAAAGGCATATTTCAGTAGAAGTGAAAAGTATATCCCAAAGAGGGTGGGGGATAGCACACAACCTTGCTTAACTCCACTCTTGATTTCAAACTCTTCTGAAGTTGAGCCATCAAACTTGATTATACCCTTCATGCCTGTGTGGAACGATTCCACAATGGACAGAAGAGTTGGTGGGCAGCCAATTTTCTTTAGTGCTTTGATCAGACCCTCACGACTGACCAAATCAAATGCCTTAGTGAGGTAGATGAAGGCAATAAACAGTGGCTGATTTTGTTCCCAGCATTTCTCTTGCATCTGTCGCAATGAGAATATCATATCAATGGTAGACCGGTTCTGACGGAAGCCGCACTAGTGATTCGGGGTAGACTTGATCTCCCAGGACTTGAAGTCTGTGCAGGACAATTCTGGCAAATACTTTCCCAACAATACACAGAATAGACAGTAATGATGGAGCGGTTAATGGGTAGACAGTAATGTGGGAACCGGTAAAGGATAGACAGTAATGTAGAAACCGGCAATCTATAAACAGTAATATGGGAACCGGTAATGGGTGGACAGTAATGTGGGAACCGGTAAAGGATAGACATTTATTTGGGAGCCGGTAATGGGTGGGCAGTAATGTGGGAACAGGTAAAGGATAGACAGTAATGTGGGAACCGGTAAAGAATAGACAGTAATGTGGGAACCTGTAAAGGATAGACAGTAATGTGGGAACCGGCAATCTATAAACAGTAATATGGAAACCGGTAATGGGTGGACAGTAATGTGGGAACCGGTAATGGGTGGACAGTAATGTGGGAACCGGTAAAGGATAGACATTTATTTGGGAGCCGGTAATGAGTGGGCAGTAATGTGGGAACCGGTAATGGGTGGAAAGTAATGTGGGAACCGGTAATGGGTGGACAGTAATGTGGGAACCGGTAATGGATGGACAGTAATGTGGGAACCGGTAAAGGATAGACAGTAATGTGGGAACCGGTAAAGGATAGACAGTAATGTGGGAACCGGTAATGGGTGGACAGTAATGTGGGAACCGGTAAAGGATAGACATTTATTTGGGAGCCGGTAATGAGTGGGCAGTAATGTGGGAACCGGTAATGGGTGGACAGTAATGTGGGAACCGGTAATGGATGGACAGTAATGTGGGAACCGGTAAAGGATAGACAGTAATGTGGGAACCGGTAAAGGATAGACAGTAATGTGGGAACCGGCAATCTATAAACAGTAATATGGGAACCGGTAATGGGTGGACAGTAATGTGGGAACCGGTAAAGGATAGACATTTATTTGGGAGCCGGTAATGAGTGGGCAGTAATGTGGGAACAGGTAATGGGTGGACAGTAATGTGGGAACCGGTAAATGGGTGGAAGGTAATGTGGGAACCGATAAAGGATAGACAGTAATGTGGGAACCGGTAATGGGTGGACAGTAATGTGGGAACCGGTAAAGAATAGACAGTAATGTGGGAACCGGTAATGGATGGACAGTAATGGGGGAACCGGTAAAGGATAGACAGTAATGTGGGAACCGGCAATCTATAAACAGTAATATGGAAACCGGTAATGGGTGGACAGTAATGTGGGAACCGGTAATGGATGGACAGTAATGTGGGAACCGGTAAAGGATAGACAGTAATGTGGGAACCGGCAATCTATAAACAGTAATATGGAAACCGGTAATGGGTGGACAGTAATGTGGGAACCGGTAATGGATGGACAGTAATGTGGGAACCGGTAAAGGATAGACAGTAATGTGGGAACCGGCAAAGGATAGACAGTAATGTGGGAACCGGCAATCTATAAACAGTAATATGGAAACCGGTAATGGGTGGACAGTAATGTTGGAACCGGTAATGGGTGGATGTCACGGTCTCACATGGGGGCGGTATTAATAGAAAGATAATAGAAAGTGGAGAAGGGATAGAACTCCAGCAAAAGGGAAAGAACCGAGTCACTCGAGGGCTCGAATAACCCAGAGCCTTCTCGAAGGACCGGTCAGCGTGTCCACAGCCCCGTGGACACCGATGGAGCCCGCCGATTGCGGGGTCCACGAGAAACTCGGAGAGAGTTACCACCCGTGTCGGATTGCGACACGTGTGGAAAGGCAGACACGGACTGGACATCGAAGAAGCAACAGGGCTTACCTTAAGGGGGACTTTATAGATGGAAACCCAAGTGTCTTTAGGGGTCTCATGCATACGTTAGATAGCTGATAGATTTGTTGTAGCGATCATGTATTATTGCTTTATTGTAAACTCCTGTGATACGCAACGTGAGGGTTGCTGGCTTGTGAAAACCTTACTTCGCCAGCTTACTGTAACATAATATAAATAAATGATGTTAGATTGTATCTGAACGGAGTTTGTTGCCTGTATGAGCCCGAGTTTCATTCCCCTAGACATCTAGGACTGTGACAGGCTATTTGGGGGCTAAGCCGGTTTTGGCAAGCACAAGCTTTACTTTCCAGACAGCTCTTGGTTGTGCCAAGTAAAATATATCAACTTTCGTACATGACAAAGTCTATAACTTTGCAGCTATCATCGTATCATCTGTAAATGAGCTAATGTAGTCCCTCTACAAAAGTAATTGAAATAATTATGATGTTCATAAAATTTGACATTGACATGACTAGACAATTACAGTGACAGTTACTAATTTTTTTTTATTCCAACATCAGATTGTTCCGCGAAATATCGTGTGTAGGTAACCTCTCCTCCAGCAGTGGCGAGAAAACAGCAGAACCAAACAAGACTACAGTCAAGAAACCAGGAAAAATAAGATGAGTCCCATTTCATGCTCATTATATCCCTAAGTGATACTCATTCATTTTTCATTGATGTAACATTTTTCTTGTTATTGTTTTTTGTTTTATATATATGCTAAACTCATAACCAAGTAAACCTGCTCGTGCAAATTTGAATGTAAACATTAAGGGGGATAACCAAGTTTTGTACACCCAGACTAATTTCAAAGGGATTTAATTTCGATAAAGTGAACACTAACTAAAATACAAGATGTCAACATTAGAACAGTGCATTGAATCAGGAATTAGGTTAGGGTATACTGCCGAGAAACTTTCAGAATGGGCACAAAAGACACATTCAGAAAATATTGCACGAGAAGCCACAGCAACGGAAAGAGAAGAGAAAAAGATGCAAGCAGAAAGAGAAGAGAAAAAGATGCAAGCAGAAAGAGAAGAGAAAAAGATGCAAGCAGAAAGAGAAGAGAAAAAGATGCAGATGCAAATAGAGGCTGAAGAGAAAACGATGCAGATGCAAATAGAGGCTGAAGAGAAAAAGATGCAAGCGGAAAGAGAAGAGAAAAGGATGCAGATGCAACTGGAGGCTCAAGAGAAGAAGATGCAAATGGAGCTCGAAGCTGCGACCAAGCAAGCCCAATTAAACGCAGAAACACAGATAAAACTGAAACAAATGGAAATTGATTCCAACTTAGAAATTTCAGTAAACAAAATTAGAAGTAAGGAAGAAGAACAAAAATACAACAAATATAAAGGCCTAGTCAAGCCCATTTGTTCAGGAGATTCAATAAGCGCATACTTAGAGAACTTCGAGTGTTTGATGACTTACCATAACGTCGCAAAAGTCGACTGGGCATTTATTCTAATGAGAAATTTAGCATTAGAGCCCTTAAAAGTGATAGAGACTATTCCACAAGACATGAGGAGAGATTACAGCTATTTAAAACAAAGAATACTCCAACATTTTTCACTAGATACAGCAGGCTATCAACTACAGTTTTCAAAATTAGCCCCATCACCTAACCAAACGTTCATAGATTACGTGTCTACAGTCCAAGATATTTGTACAAAATGGATAACCTCAGCAAAAACAAATAACAGCTATGATAAACTAAAGGAGCTAATTATAATTGATAAAGTCATTAACACAATACCAACCCCTTTCTCTAAATTTTTGAGACAAAATGATTGTAAGACTATCCAAGAAATAGAAAATAAGGGGAGCGCATATTTTACAGCTAATCGCGATATTTTTCAGCTAAATATGAGCCAAAATGAAACAGCAGCGGTTACAAACACCAAATATTCAAAACCAAATGAAAATAGGTTCAAACAACGCCCTAAGTTCACAAAACCAGTCCTGTGTCAGTATTGTCATCTAACACACGAACAGTACGCGATGTGTGATAAATCACCGAATTATCCACATCATCTCCAAATGATGGTGGAAAAACAAAAAAACAAAAGGAACGCATATCAGAGAGCAGTTAAATGTTTTTTTTTTTGCGCCAGTTATGGGCATTTCTCAGGACGTTGTGAAGGGCGAAAGATGATGAAGCAGGCCAATGCCGCATTAATAGATACATCGTCGGACTGAGGAAACTGAACAACAGAACGAATGCGACATTCAGAATGAAAGTGCGAGTGAGTTAGGTAATGCGGTAGATATCATTAACACCATCACCGATAGCACATGTAACACCTGCAGAAAATTTCAGCTTGATACCACTTTGTTATGCGGCCACACAATCCCAGTGTCTAACGAAATGGCCAACGCAGCCTTAACATCAACAGGCAAGTTAAAGTTTGCAACAGGTTTTGTTAATAACAAACAATGTACACTAGTACGAGATAGCGGGGCGACTCTTTGTGGAATCAAAAGAACATTAATTAATGACAAAGACTACACACACAAATACGTAACATGTCGCACATTCGCAGGCACCATCGAAAGATACCCCCTAGCACTGGCCGAAATTCGGACACCTTTTATATCAGGACAAGTGCTATGCGCAGTACTTGAGAATCCTTGCGCGGAAATTATCCTTGGGAATCTTCCTAACATAAGATCCTGCTCTGAAGAAGAAATCAGAGAATGGGAACAGAAAAACTGTATCCAAAAAGCAAACAGTGGTTCCAGAATTAAAATACACACTTGCATGTCTCAAACTGCCAAAAGCACAAGGGAGACAACCGATGACGGAATTCGAAACGAATTCACAGAGGTGCAGAACACAGGGGCGGTTGAATCGTTCAATGACACCAGCAAATTAACACCTCGAACTGAGGACGTCACCGAACCACAAAATATTGAGCCTGTAAATGTGCAACAACAGACACAATACGGTAATATAGTGACAAGACAAATGACACACAAAACCCACAACGACCAACTTCAGGAGTCGCTACAAATCATTTCACCCAATATTACCACCACCGAGTTTATACAAGAACAAAAAGCAGATCCAACCCTTTCGCAATACTTTCGACTAATAGGATTGAAGCCAAAATTGACGAAAAACGCTTCTTGGACATTCAGACTAAATAACAATATTCTAACGAGGTTATACACCAGAGATCAAACCACGATACAACAAGTGGTTCTACCTCAGTCACATCGGGACAAAGTGCTTCATATAGCCCATGACTCACCTTTCGGAGGTCATATGGGTTATGAAAAAACCAGGGCCAGAGTCCTGAGCCAATTTTATTGGCCTAAATTTTGCCAGCACATAAAAAACTATTGCAAATCCTGTGATATCTGTCAGAAATTAATTAAGAAGGGAAAAAAACCCTACTGCAGAAATCCAATCAACCACAACGGCCTCAAGACCATTTCAAATAGTTGCGGTTGATTTAGTGGGTCCTTTAAACCACATTTCAAACAAAGGAAATAGGTACATTTTTACACTCGTGGATCTGTGTTCAAGGTGGGCAGAAATGATTCCGTTAAAATCAATCTCCTCTAAAGATGTGACGGACGTGTTTTTACAAATATTCTCCCGTTTTGGCTTTCCGGAGAAGATAATATCGGATAGAGGAACGCAGTTCATATCTAATGCCACTCAATCGGTAACTAAGTTACTCGGCATAAAACAATGTTTTACAAGCCCCTATCGACCGTCCGCGAACGGAATTTGCGAAAAATTGAACGGGGACTTAAAACATATGTTAGCCAAAGTGACAGCTGAAAATCCAGCCGATTTGGATATACTTCTCCCAACGGTGCTGTTCGCCTATAGAGAAGTGTTGCAGTCGAGCACTGGGTTCTCTCCTTTTGAATTAATATATGGAGCAAATCCAAGAGGACCTCTCTCTATGTACAGAGATATGATATCGCAACCCGTAAACACCCAATTACCAGTTTCCACCTATGATTTGGTCACTGACACCAGAGACAAAATCATTAGATCCTGTATACTAGCCAGATCATCTTTGCAGGAGAAAGGTTTTATGTACAGGCAATACGCCAACAAGGGTGCAAGAACCATTGTATTACATCCTAATCAAGAGGTGTTGTTATTATTACCTGACAAGAGAAATTTACTTTCAACCTCATGGAAAGGACCATTTAAAGTTATGAGAAGGATTTCGGAAGTTGACTACGAAATCTCTTTGAATGGGAAGTTGAAAATATTCCATGTAAATATGTTAAAACCTTACTATTCTAGGAATGACAGTGACAGAAGCAATCAGACGGAGAAAACAGGGGACAATAACCAGACTGACAAGAACGACAACCAGAACGAAACGACAACTAGACAATTGAACGACACTACTACAAATGAAAATCTAGACGAAGCATCATTAACGACTCATTCTTGTGACAACGAAGACGACGAAAACATATTCACAGTACCGACAATGTGTGATAACGACAAATACGACGAAGTTAACGACACATTAGCAACTATTATTCTGGACGATGACGACAATGACATTGAAGACAATTTACAAACAGTAGCGTCAGTAATAAATCAGACGGACGTAGACAATACGGAAATTCCAGTACCAATCATGAACGATGACAGTACAATGAAGGACATACAAATCTCTGACACTTTGACACAACAGCAGCGACAAGACATTTTGTCTCTTCTTAACGACTATAAAACTATCTTCTCAAACAAACCTGGACAGACTGATAAAATAACACATTCTATTACTTTGACAGATCTAACACCGATCAAATGTAGACCATATTCAATTCCATTACATTATAGGGCAAATTTGGATAAAGAAATTTTAGACTTAGAAAAAAATAAAATAATACAGAAATCTGTGTCCCAGTACTCTTCGCCAATTGTTCTGGTGAAAAAGAAGGACCAAACTATTCGTTTATGCATAGATTACAGAAAATTAAATACTATAACAACGACAGATGCTGAGCCAATGTACAGCTGTGAAGACCTCATTTTGAATATGTCTCAATCATCCATTTTTTCTAAACTTGATTTAGTAAAAGGTTACTGGCAAATACCACTATCTCCCTCTTCAAGGCATATAACCGCATTCTCTACACCGCTTGGTCTGTATGAATGGAAATATCTTCCTTTTGGCCTAAAGAACGCTCCCGCTACATTTGTCAGATTAACTAGACTTTTATTGCACGGCATCAAGGACGTGCAATCATATATTGATGATATATGTGTCCATTCTTCAAACATGACTTCTCACTTAATTACACTCCGACAAGTCTTTAACCAAATCCTTCTTTTTGGACTTACTATCAAACCTTCCAAGGTTGAAATAGGCTATAAACAGATAGACTTCTTAGGTCATAGGATTTCCGAAGGGAAACTATTGACAGATGATAGAATTGTATCAAAAATTCTGAACCTGCAAGTTCCAACTACAAAGAAACAGGTCAGAAGCCTTTTAGGTCTCATAAACTATTACGCCAAGTTTATACCAAACTGGGCAGAACTCACATCAATTTTTTCCAACCTGTTGACAAAAGATCAACCAGAAAAATTTTGTAAGAGTATCCGCTTAGAGGATGTAATGTGCAAATTGAAATCAATTTTTTCTAACCCACCCGTATTAAGATTACCAAACATAGATATACCTTTTATTCTGACCACAGATTCGAGTGCTATCGCAATTGGAGGATGCCTGATGCAGGAATATCAAGGCGTAAGACATCCAATACTCTATGTCAGCCGCAAGCTTAAAAAGGCAGAAATCCGGTATTCCACAGTTGAGTTGGAGGCATTAAGTCTACTTTTTTGTATGCGTCGTTTATCTAAGTTCCTCTTAGGTTCCCATTTTGTTGTTTTGACCGATAATTCGCCACTGCAGGTACTGAAACAAGGCGTTCCAAAGAATCATCGATTAGCAAGATGGTGTCTTCTACTTCAGGATTTCGACTTTGAAATCCGCCACATCAAGGGTACGGATAATATTATTGCTGACATATTATCACGGCAAACTAATGCACCAGCAGACTAACACTATGCACATTAATTAGTCGCCACATAATAAGCTGTGATATTTTAGTCTGTTGCATAAAACAGTGTACCTCTACACTTACTGTAGAACTGTGATTCAGAAGTATCAACTACCAAGTGAATAATCTACTTATAACATTCACGGACATGAAACTGTGACAGCCCTACATTGTATTAAGACATATTAGCAATTGGCAATGCTTTAAAAACAATCCGAGCGATATATAATATCTGTGAAGTCATTTTATCAACCAAGGAACTTAAAGTCATCGTGAAAAGATTAAGAACTCTGCATACTCGCTATTTCAAGAAACTTCGCAAACTACCGGAATAGAACTACGACTATTACAACATACAAAAGACAGCTATACAAACTGTTAACATTGATGGAACAACACACGGACAACGGTAGGACAACACACACACATCGTCGTTGGAGTTAATTAATTTACTATTAGTTAATATGCATTTCACTTGTATTTCATTATATATATAAATTATGTCAACACGTAACTTGTATATTTTCTATCATAATATATTACAAACTTTTTCACTCATAGTTAAAATACTCTTCCAATACAATTTTTCTATTTAAGTTATAAACCATTTTTTGATTACAAGTACAAAAAGTACTTGCTACCCTAAAGGGAACATATCGCCTAATCTCTTTGTTTCTAAGGTATACCAACTTGCCAAAATTAAAAATTTCCTTGACGAAAACACAAGAAAGATGTTCTATACTTCTCATATACAAACACATATTGATTACTGCTCCACAGTCTGGGATGGATGCTCCAAATCAATAACAAAACGCCTATATTCACTCCAGAAAAGGGCAGTGCGTTTAATTAATGGTGAAAAGCTTACCGACAATTCTAACCTATATAAACGTCTCCGGTTACTGCCACTCCACAAGCGCCTGCTTTTTAATAAGACCAAACTAATTCACAAAATCCTATTTCAAAATGCTCCAAGCTACCTTTGGCCATTGTTTAAATATAACGCTAGACATAGCGAACGACTAAATATACTTCATGTCCCTAAACCTAGGATAGACTTATATAAAACAAGCTTAGCATACTCTGCCGCTCAGTTGTGGAACAATCTTCCACAAGAAATCAAAGACACCACCAATCATGATACATACATTCGAAACCTGTTTGAACACTACCTTAGTACAGACTACATGCCCCCATAACAAACAACACAAAAAAGACAATAATGGTAACTTATCTCAAACGACAACTAGCCAAAGAACATTCCCTTATGTATGGCACGTTACACTCTCCTTAGGTATTTATAATGCCCATGTTAAACACTGCCTCAGTGAGTCATTTGTTATTGATTATTTTTCATGCGTTTTAATGTTCTTTTGTTGTCAAAAGTTGCTTCATAAGTGATGTTGAATGAAAGAATGTATGAGAGGAAATAGAGAAGAAGGGCAGAATGTCAGACGGGCCTGCGTGCCCAATTCTTAACCCTTTGAAAATAAAGACTTATTATTATTATTATTATTATAAGGGCAATAAGAATTACCTCAACTTTATTTGTATATTTTAACAAAATACTATTTTGAATGAAGGTGTACGAATGAGAGAGCAAATGAATTAAATAAGAGAGCGATATACTGAGCGGACAAATTGTACGCAAAACGTATTTATTTTAAATTGTCTGCGTGTTCCATGTAAAAATGTACTGCCTGTCTGAATTGTTGATACATGTTTAGTATTAAGTGGAATAAGTCTAAGAGTCACTGGTGGAAAGCCCTGAACATGCATTACACAGTTTCGAGTAATTCATGACAAAGGATATTCTAACTCGTGACGCTTGGAAGTAAACCACACATCACATACACACATTAAGCACACACTTTATACAGGAGCTCAGACATACTCAAAACTGAACACTAACAATTAAAACACAGTCAGTTTATTATAGAAAGCAACATACCAGTCAATACACTAACAACCAAACAAGAACATATGTAGTCAGATGTGATAAAACAAGAGCATAAATATATATTCAGCATTATACAACATACGGAAGTAAAAATGTATCGAAGTACACATGCAGGACAAGATTTGCAAGTGTGCTTAAATAAGCGAAGACAATTTGTCTTGATAAAACTCTCTTACACAGAGTTTTATATCTTGGTATCATATGGATACTTGAGAAGGACGCGGTTGCAAAGACAACTGGAAGCGTCAGGGAACTTCGGTCGGATAAGCATGTTTAAGGACATAGAAGAGATAGGAGACCTCTTCAGGAAACATCTTGAAGTGCTGTATGGGGGAATACATGAGTTGTGGATGCAGATATATAGGTTGCCAAGTTACTATCCACCAAACTACAAACACCTACTTCATGTGATCCTGTGACAGAATTAGCATAAAACTAATTACCATATAATAACCCATCAAAGCAGGGGGGAGGGGAACTCCTGTCACGGTCTCACATGGGGGCGGTATTAATAGAAAGATAATAGAAAGTGGAGAAGGGATAGAACTCCAGCAAAAGGGAAAGAACCGAGTCACTCGAGGGCTCGAATAACCCAGAGCCTTCTCGAAGGACCGGTCAGCGTGTCCACAGCCCCGTGGACACCGATGGAGCCCGCCGATTGCGGGGTCCACGAGAAACTCGGAGAGAGTTACCACCCGTGTCGGATTGCGACACGTGTGGAAAGGCAGACACGGACTGGACATCGAAGAAGCAACAGGGCTTACCTTAAGGGGGACTTTATAGATGGAAACCCAAGTGTCTTTAGGGGTTTTACGCATACGTTAGATAGCTGATAGATTTGTTGTAGCGATCATGTATTATTGCTTTATTGTAAACTCCTGTGATACGCAACGTGAGGGTTGCTGGCTTGTGAAAACCTTACTTCGCCAGCTTACTGTAACATAATATAAATAAATGATGTTAGATTGTATCTGAACGGAGTTTGTTGCCTGTATGAGCCCGAGTTTCATTCCCCTAGACATCTAGGACGGTGACAGTGGACAGTAATGTTGAAACCGGTAAAGGATAGACATTTATTTGGGAGCCGGTAATGGGTGGACAGTAATGTGGGAACCGGTAATAGGTGGACAGTAATGTTGGAACCGGTAATGGGTGGACAGTAATGTGGAAACCAACTAACTAACTAACTAACTAACTAACTAACTAACTAACTAACACCTGTTAATGTTTCTTTCATGCTTTTGTAATAAAGCCACTGGAACGGGTTTCAAATGAACGCCCCTAATATATAACTAATTTTTACAGCGACTGTTTTCCTATATAACTCATGTTTTACAGCGACTATTTTCCTATGTAACTCATGTTTTACAGCGACTATTTTCTTATATAAGTAATGTTTTACAGCGACTATTTTCCTACATAGCTCATGTTTTACAGCGACTATTTTCCTACATAACTCATGTTTTACAGCGACTATTTTCCTACATAGCTAATGTTTTACAGCGACTATTTTTCTATATAACTAACGATTTAGCCGGCTCTGTGGCGAAGGTGTTACTAACGTGATTCGTAATCCTGCATGCCACGTTTGAAACACGGCTGAGGTAGATTTAACTGCAGACCGCCTTGCGTTGATTTTCATACAGTGGTATGAGTGCCGACCGTTCATAAAGTAAATGCAAACTACTGAACGTAAACTTGCCAAGAAGTCACAAACAGCGCCCCCCCCCCCCCCCCCCCAAAAAATGACCGAGGTTGACAGCTACGTCCTGCAAAAAGTTATACAACTAACTTTTTTTTAAACAGCTATGTCATCATAAAGTGGCGTGTCCTGCGTGAAATGTACCCCCTACAACAGTCGTTCGCCTGGATTTCTGAGACGGCTCAAGATTTCTGGTCATCTACAGAACAGATAGTCTGCCATTTCTTTATGGAAATTACCATAATGGAACCGTTAAGCATCTAGAGTATTTATGCTTCTGGCTACGGTTTGCAGTCGCATTTGCCTCATGTTGGACTGGTAGTGCACGATTCCGCCTTGCTACTGAATTGAGTGCGTGGCGCGACACTGTGAGCTGTGTATTTCGTTTGGAATGTTTTTACATCTGTCCTATGACTATAACAGTCAGCCTGTCGCTTGGAGTTGACTAGATTGCCTTTTCGATTCAAGAGTGCATTTTTTTTTTTTGAAGACTTCTGGGGGTTTTCGCTGGAGCTGCGGTGTTTGTGCTTTGAGCGATGCTTTCAGCAGGCTGCCGTGTCGAAAGAGACCGAGCCATATGGGATAAATCCCGGGGCAATGAATTCGATCCTCTCGACTTTTAATGCAGTAATATGCGGCTGCTGGTTTTCTAGTGATTGCCGCTTCCATCGATGATGAACTATATTTTCCGTGGAGGACATTTGTGTTGGCATTCTTATTGTGGCATTGTGCACAGTGTACCTGTGGGGGGTGTTGGCTTGTCGAGACTCATGTCTGTTCCACTTATCACATGGAACAGTGAGGAGCATTTCGTGTGATATTCACTGGCACAGGAACGTAGCATAATGGGGACGACCCGTTGCCGTGAAGCTGGAACCGCGACTAACTAAATAAATAACCATACTGACCGGTGACCGTTATCAGTATCTCTATAAAGAGATATTTTGTCTCACGTGGCAAATTTACTACCTTAACTGTCAACTAGCTGTCGGCTGTTCTCAGGCTCAGTATCCCACCTGGTCACATGGTTTAACACTATCGTGTTTGGTGGGATAAACAGGTACTCATCTTGCCCAAGCCAGTCCGGTAGGCTACAGTAGGGAAGGGGTGTCTTTTGCTTCTTGTGATAGGGATACCCTTTACCCCGCCATCTTGCTGCGAAAGTTTATGCGCGAACGTGATAAACCTCTTGGCGAAGCCGGCCTATGTATCCTGCCACTGCTAGGTATTTAACACAAACCACCGAGTTAGCAATTAAGCGTAAATTAGCAATGTATCAATACATTCATTACATTAATAATGTTACACTTATCTGATTGATCGCAGAGTTAAGACAGTCGCCAAGAGAAATATTAATCACTGATGCAAGGGACATAAAAAAAATATAACTTTTTATTGTTGCGGTTATGTCCCTTTGAATGTTTTTCAGTATGGCAAGGTCGTATTTCATTTCGCTTTACAACTGGCTTTACCATTGACTTTACAACTGTCTAGCGGTAGCTTTGGTGTAGTCGCTAGTGGGCTACGCTGATATTGTCATATGCACAGTTGGACAGGGTTTGAAGCCTGTGTTTACTATCCGCTAACATGAGGCAAAGACTGGCCACCTGTTCCTGCTAGCATTCTAGTCTACACACTGATGGTCCAAGCACACCACGGACTCACACCAGGCTCCTGTCTAAAGTGTTTGTGCGCTGTTTCTAAATTGTCTGCCTGATACTTGTTACACAGTTTCTCAGTCTAGACTAAAAGTATTGTACAGAAACAAAGGTATATTCCCACTAGCAAGGCGCAGGTTTCAAAATGTTCCATGAAATTGACAAACAGTAAAGTTGATCTAAAACCGATCGATTCCTTTCATGAACACCTCTGGACGTATATCTGTAAATTATGAAAGAGAGCGTTTTAACATTCGATATGTTTTTTACTAGCGTGTTCTTCATACTTTAACGTAAATTACTCAACGAGTGCCAATAGATCTAAAGATGTTGGACTTGCACTGCATACCCAATAAAACTTATGGTGTGACATTATTTACTTTTGCTAATACCGCATTTCTTACGTTTACTAATACCACAATACGTATTTTTACTAATACCACATTACTTCATTTAACTAACTCCACATTACTTTCTTTTACTAATACCACGTTACTTACTTTTACTAATACCTCATTACTTACTTTTGTTAATATCACATTTCTTACTTTTACTAATGCCACATTGCTTACTTTAACTAATACCACATTACTTACTTTTACAATTACAACAATACTTACCTTTACTAATACCACGTTACTTACTTTTACTAATAACATATTTCTCACTATTACTAATACCATATTACTTACTTTTACTACTACCACATTACTTACTTTTACTACTACCACGTTACTTACATTTACTAATACCACAGCGTTCTTTGCTGATTTGAATTTTGGGACATTTTAAAACTCCTATTACCAGAAAACTACGCCCCTCTTCCTCCGGCCACCTGCCTTCTGCCAGGGATCGTAGACCATCGACCAACTCTCGCCGAACCCTGTATAGGTAAGGTACAGAAAGACCGCCCCCCTCTCACAATGAAGTTACTTCTGTCGGAGTGTGAAGTTTTAGACTTTTTAAGTCTTAAGTTTTAGAGGTCAGATCCCGTCCTTGTCTTCTTTACTTCCCAGACAATTCCAAGAAAACGGTGAAAATCGTCTGCTATCCATTTATATTGTGTTGGGTAGACCCCAGAGCTTTGCTGGTCAGACAAGGAAATCCTTCTGTTGGGGATTGGACTCAGGCCAAACTTTTGGCAGGCTAGAGCACTGATCACTACGTCACCAAGTTCCAACTTTGTAGAACTAATCATAACTTTTTATACGAGACACTGCTATATGCTTGTGAAACCTGGACTGTTTATCAGAAACACGCTAGAAAATTAAACCACTTCCACACAGTCTGCCTTAGGAAGCTATTGAAGATTAAATGGCAAGACAAAATCCCTGACACTGAAGTCCTAGAAAGAGCATCCATGCCCAGTATCTACACTCTACTAATGAAGAATTAGATTCGCTGGGCTGGTCACTTAACTCGCATGCCAGATCACAGACTCCCTAAACGAATTTTTTACGGCGAGTTGCGTTGTGGTAAACGCTCCCAAGTCGGCAAGAGGAAACGCTTTAAAGACACTCTGAAAATCTCACTTAAAAACTTTTGGAATTCATCATGACACCTGGGAGACTGCTGCCAAATACCGAAATTCGTGGTGTACAACATTACGCAAGGGTGCAATCACTCGTGAAGCAACCAGGACTGCAAGAGCTGTGACGAAAAGGCTGGACAGAAAAACCACTGCAGGAGATCCTCCTCCCGGAACGTCACGCATTCTTTGCCCACATTGTCAAATAACATTTCGGGCCAGAATAGGCCTTATCAGCCATCTTAGAACTCACGGCTCCATACTTTCAACCCCACTGGATGAAATGAATGGTCATCATCTTTCTTGATGGACAAACAACATACGGGATGAGGTAGTTGATCTCATGCCCAGCCCCCTCGGTCATCGTTTACGACATGCATGGTTGGCTACATTGTTACTATATGATTTCCTTATGAGCCCCGATATTACACGGACAGAGAAGTACTTTCACTGGTTTGGTTATTTATTGGTTTTCACAGAAAACACCCTCCTCCTTGTCTCTTTCTTCTAGCGGTAGAGGAACTTCCTTTGCCTCAATCTCTTCTTAGTTTTCCAACGAGCAGTATGCAAATCCCCTGCCGGCTTGCTGGGCCAGTCGCAGGTTTAGGACATAAAAATATGAGCAAGGGGAGTCCGTCCCTTTTGGCGAGTCAAAGCCCCATCGGCCCATGTCCTCGCGGTCATGGTTTCCCGGTCTACACCAATGGGAGGTGGGATTGTCTTGTGTAGTCTGCAGGTCATCGGCAGGCTACTAATTTTCACTGTTCACCCCTCCTGGGAGAGGCTAGCCGAACCTAATCTTGCTCGCTGCAGGGCCAGGCGCAGACCACACCTTCAAGACTATGACTCTAAGAAATGTGACGCGGTAGCGCAGCCATGGCTTCATCACACAGGGCGGATAAAACTAGGAATAGTCACCAGACAAAAAAGACACAAAAATCTTGCTGCATGCAGGAAGACTGGACCCAAAAAAATGTTCCATGTCCTTTACAGGAAGTTGTTATGAACCTCCAACCCGAGTTTGATTTGCTAGACAATGTGTACGTTCATTAGTTTGTCGTTGCTTTCTGAATGAGAAGTCAACGTTGAAGTCCAACACCGGTATAGAAAACTATCCCTGCTATCAACGCACCGTAAGTGTGACCCAAAGCGCATTAAACTACCTCGGCCTAGACTAGACCTAAACTAACTCTACCTAGACTAGGTAGAATGGGGACAGACAAAAACTGAGAAAAGCAAAGAGAAAAACGTTTCCAAATGGGTTTCGCCAGTTTTATGATGACAGAAATAAACATCAGAGGCGCACCCCCAGTTGGGTATAGGCCCACAAGCAACTTATCCCTGAGTCTTCCAATCGTGGTTGTTGTCTCATGCAGCTCTGCCCTTTTATTCATCATGCGCCGTGCTGATAAACGTGGCAGATCAAGGTTGCCATGTCACATGACCATCAGTGTCTTGGATCAGTGTTCTTGTCCCGATCATGCCCTGTGGCAGGTATTTTTATCTACTTTATATTGCTTTCCTCTCGCTAATTTCTCATTTAGTTTGCCAGTTGTCACGGCGTTTTCTCGTTATTTCTCCTCGTTACGCACATACACAGAAATCTTCATTTGTTTCTTCTAGAACTGTCTCATTCGCTTCCATGGTATTCTTTGCATTTTCCAGTGAAACACTTCCACTGCCATGTTTCTCAGCTTGTTTGCTTACTGTCTTCATTATATTATTCACCTCTGTCTATAATTCTCTTTCCTGCATGTGTTTAGTTTTTGTCTCTGAAGAGAGTAATAACCTCAATGGCTCGGAACGCTGAAGAAGAAGAAGAAGAAAAGAGAGTAATGTTAATGAATAGTTACTTTATTCAGTTGGCAAGAGTTTTGTAAAGATGCCCAGACTACTTACATATGTGAATACATTTGTTTAAGACTGCCTGGATTCTTCAATGTTGACGTGTTCTTAACTACAACAATACAAGCCCGAGCACTGATCAACCTAACCAAAGCGGCTGTGACGTGGTTCTCATTGAATATCAGATTTATTAACACTCCAACGCCGGCTCTGTGATTACGAAAGCAATTCGTAACCCCACATACTGCGTTCGTTCGAAACACAGCTGCTAGCGATTTGGCAGCAGACCGGCTTGCATTATATTTCATACAATGGTATATGTGCTGGTAGTTCAGAAAGAAATGGCAAACTACTGAACGTAAACTTGCCTAGGAATCACAAACAATAAAATAATGATGGAGTTGACTGCAAAGCCCAGTAAAGCATACGGAGTGATTATTCGCAATCGAATTGCGAATAATACTGAGCGTTATTCGCAATTGCGGCTGGTCACGTAACGTACATGGCGTCATCGGGACATGTGATTGACTATATTATTAATTTTTGTTGAACTAAAGAAGTGTCCTCAGTAGCATAGTGTTTAGAATCTCCGCATGTCACGCGGGGAACCCAGGTTCGATTCCCTGCCGGGGCAGCAATATTTTTGTTTCTTTTTCAGAAATTAATTCGGTGATAGAATGAAACATATTAAACATTACGAACTAAAATATAGAAATTAAAAACTCGAAGATTGTGAATAAAGTGTGCTCTATGGATCTGTGGAACCGGGGGGGGGGGGGGGGGGGGGGGGTTTGTAACAAGTTACGTGGAGGGTCTCAAGTACTCCTGTCACAATTCTTCAATTCTGATTATTTAGTCCTGGCTGGGAGAGGTCTTTGCCCGCCAACCCTCCTCCGTTCCCCGGACTCACTGTCACTCTCTCTCTCTTGACCTCTGGGCCTATTCCCTAAAGTGTCTTTCTGGCTGGCACACATATAACATGATGAGCGTCACAATAACTCTAATTTGTAATTTAATAATTTAATACAGGACAGCACAGGAAAACATCAAGACAGTTGAACCTATAAAAGTCTATAAACAAACTGAGGAGATAACTCTAGTCCAGACATAAAGCAACACAACTCTGAACATCATAGACCACAGATCTCAATATTGTCCCGTTAGTTCACATCCACCTCACCGGATACGTCTTCAGGTCTTTCTTTCCAGCGTAGGTTGTTCGAACAACAGGCTGCTGTAGAACCAGGCTTCCAGGTTTCCGTGGCCCATACGATATAGTCACTCAACTGGTCTGGGAAAGTGCCATGGGATCAATTGGCACAATTCTGGTTGGGAAATAATATCATGAGAACAGTTTGTGTATGGGGAATGGGTCGGAGTCTTTCGCTGTTCCGGACAAGGATGGGAATTAGGCGTAGGTCCAACCAGAATCATAACAAACCACTCGACCCTAAGTCGACGAGAAGACTTGCAGTTGCGATATTGTCACTCGTTTAATTTTAGTCCTGATTCTCCCTCATAGTTAGAAACATTATACCTGGTATGGCCAATAACTTGACCTGGCTTCATCAGTTGCATATAGCTTTAGGCATAGAACCCCTGTCGAGACTTTCAACTCTCTTTACTGCCAAAAGAAGGACCCTGGAGATGACAAACATTAGTGAGCGACGGGGCTGACTCAAGTACCACAATCCTGAGGTCCAATAGGGCCTCAGTTAATAAATTGGTCATACATTTCCCCTACCTACTCAATTAGATAAGAGGCCCGAGTGAATGGGCCTGACATGTCAGGTAGCCCCTGGATTGGCCACGTCTCTGCTTTAGTATACCTCCAGCTTGTAGACGTCCCGTTGGCCACCCCAGGAACTTTTTGGCATACAAGACTCACTCTCCACACTCATACCATGCCTTTATTTTTACTGGGCACATTCGTTTTCCGGCTTCCCTCTCACTTGCAAACCCTGCCTTTCTCACGACAAAACTCTCGTAGTGTTGTGTGCGTAATTATGTGTGTTTCTCCCCCTTAACTAATATGATATGGAAAGAAGTGTAGTTCCCTATTCCCAGCAAGAATAGAAAAGAAGATACTACCTCTTCCGGCCGCTGCTCTTGTCTGAGCTGTCGCCGCAATGTACCAGCAGTGCCTCACATAACACGTAGATCTAGAAGAGTTCAGGTTCTCTCAGTGAGAAACAGAGGTCCATTTATATCCCTGACCTCATCTTATCGACCAGTAACTATTCCGTCCACCTGGCCATCCCAACTGCTAACAGAAGAAAGAGATAGCACAGTGGATACCCTCTTCCGGCTCAAGAAGATAGATGGGTGGAACCCGTCTCCACGGAGCCCTCCCCTCCTTCCGGCATACCGTAGCTATAGAATGTTTATATCTCAATGAAAGATGACAGTATGTAGAGTTCAGGCCGTAGGAGGAAAGATAGCACCCGTCCATCGGCCGCCAAGAATAAGCGACATCATCTGAAGAAATATATTGCTCAGATTCGTTCCCAGGCGATGCCAAGAACCAGACGCTTAGCTAGATTGGCCAACGGTCAACCCACTCACAATAAGGCTTGACTGGCTTTTCGCCAAATCGTCTCACCAGTCGAGACAACCTAATTTTATAATTCCGGGTCTAGCAGGACTAATCAAAACCCAAAATTACCTTTCAATATGCCAGCAGGATGCACCTAAGTTGTATAAATCTTTAAATTTTTAATACATGGCGCAGATGACAAGCAGTGGGAGTTTTCAACGGACATTGTTTGCCCCAGAAGTTGAACTAGTACGTATTTGGTGCAAGGCGCCCTATCGGGTCTTCCCGAAGAACTCTCTTTCAGGGGAATTGATCTGATAAAAGAACTGAGAGTTCCCGAAAGCCATTTCCCGCTCTTTTCCCAAACCCAAAGAAGGAATGAGGACATGAGCCACTGGCGTTCTGTTACAGGGGGGGGGGAGGATCTCCCAGGCAGCGACGGAGTG
The DNA here is from genome assembly GCA_014155875.1 of Cepaea nemoralis. Classification (NCBI taxonomy): domain Eukaryota; kingdom Metazoa; phylum Mollusca; class Gastropoda; order Stylommatophora; family Helicidae; genus Cepaea; species Cepaea nemoralis. The sequence goes on along the minus strand of JACEFZ010011317.1, from coordinate 1,141,368 downwards.
ATCGAGTATCGGAATCGATGGATCCAATAGATGTCTTTGTTTAAAGTGAATTTTATTTGCCAAATAAAATATCGCCCCTGAATCAGCATATCGCAACTAGCATAATCACCTAATTAAGCCCTGTAAGGGATACTTTTTACAATAATATGGGACCGTTATTCGAAAGACTAGCCGTGACCAGCCGCAATTGCGATTAACGGTTAGTATTATTCGCAATTCGATTGCGAATAGCGCTTCCCTAAAGGATATGCAACTAACTATAACACTCCAACGCCACATGTAAACATCTGCTCAGAGGTGGTAGAGACGACCCGTGTAATGAAATACCTGGGAGTGCGGTTTGATTGAAGTCGCGCCTTCACCGAACATATAGACCACGTGATCATGGAAGCTCACAAAAGGTTTCACTGCCGTGAGAGTAGTGGCTGCGGCAAATTGTGAACAGTGCTATCTCTGTCTCTTATACCAGGGTCTGGTCCTGTCTGCGGATGAACGTGCTCTGCCAATCTATCTCTCGGCCATACACAGATGGAGAGACACTGAAAAGGCTGCAAAATGGGGTCATGCGTATTATACTTGGGTGCACAAAAGATACGCCAAGCTTTGCTATGCGCCATCTACTTGATTTTTCAACCATGCAGGACAGAGCAAGGATATGCTGTGTAGGTGCAACATTCGGGTGAATGCCGACACACAACATCCATTGCAAAATGAGATTCGGAGAAAATAGAGTTGTAGTTTTTTGTTTGTTTGTTTGTTTGTTTTTTGAAAAAAAAGGAAATCTTGGGTAGGTCAGACCGAAGTCATTATTCAAAAGGTGTGTTCACTAGAGGACATAGAACCCAGTGAAGAATCATCATCATGTGCCATGCCGGTAAGCGTGGCGGTCATGTCTCGCCATCTCACTCGATCACCAGAGTTGTGGATAAGCTCAGTGTTCTTGTTTCGACCCCGCGACAAGGTCAAGCCATCCAGGTATTTACTTATCTGCCTTCCTCTTTTTCTTTTCCTCTCAATCTTGCCAGTTGTCACCAAGTTCTCCAATGCATTTCTTCTCATAACGTGACCAAAACATGTTGACTGTCTATATCTAATTTCTCTAATCAATTTATGATTTTCACCATCAGCAAACTTGTCTCTTCCCTCCCAGCTTTCCCCTTCCCATCGAAACTTTTATGAAGAATGGGTGCCAGTAAAAGAAGGGTGCGGTATATCCTTGTCAGTCCGCATTAGACTGGACACAGAATGCAAACAAAACGCAACGGTAGTTGAGGCAAAGTATGGACACTGATTGTTTGTTAAATTCTTCTCAGACCCAATGGGCCTGTTGTGCGGCTCACGCGGAGTTGTCGATCTGTCACGTTCCAGGTTGCAGGCTGAACTGTTAAGGAAGACATCGGAGATTCGTCTGTGACTACGGGCAGATTAAACATGGAGGCCACGGCAGTAACAACGGTCATAGCGTGGCTGGAGACATGTTCACCCATGCATGTTTTCTCAGCGACTCCCTGAGTATGCTAAAGAAGATCATAAGGACTGGGTCACAAGGCAATGGTTTGAATGTCTGAGAAGGGCAAGCCTGACATCTCTTTATTCATATTTGTGTTAAAGCGCGCGGGTATAAGTGGAATAGAAAGCGCACCTGCCCACGAGCAGACTTGCCAGCATGATGCTGTGGGGGAGTGGACAAGCAATGGACCAAGCTGACAGCCAGAATGCCTCCCAGAGAAGCAGAAGAAGTAAATGACTCAAAGGATGGATGTGATTCTTCAACTTTTAACAGACTGCAAAAACATCAAGTCAAACGGGGTCTAGCTAGAGTGTCATGCGGGGAGCCAAAGAAGAACAGTCAACCAACACAGAACTGGTGTGATCAGTGGCTACAAGCTGAGGGAGAGACTGAGGAGAGGATCTGGGCACTAATGGACAAATAGTTCGACGTGCAATGAGGGTGGTGTTTTGATTAATTAAATATTACTTTACTTCTAGATATGAAAAGCTTTGGTTTGTTAAATTACGCACTATATGAGAACACAGAAAATCCCATGCACGCGACAGCTGGACATAAATATATACGAGCAAAGGAAAACTGAGTTGAGTTTAGTCAAGAACCAACATAACAGCACTCAGGACATTCCCGTAAGGGCTCTGTCTCTATCTTCAACAACCAGTGAAGAGTCCCATTACTGAGGGTACCAGTAGCAGTCTTATTACGTGTCCGACTGGCCTGTGCTCTAAGTACTGTATGTCGGACAGATCAGATAGTTGGCAGTGAATAGAAGAAATAATGACCGCTCCATACTTATATATAATGTAATTAAATTTAATAGTTTGAACTATAATATGTCTCAAAAACAAGACATTAAAAACACAGAAACAAGTCCCGGAGCAGGAACCTACTGTGGGTACGTCAAGTGTTGAGCCCATCACAGATTCTAGACCTGAGTGCATGAATGAATTTCTGGTCAGTCTTTACCTCCCGTGGGAACGATGAAACCTGACGTTGAACCCTTATGACATGTCAATTACATTCATGCATACTAATTCGATGGGGATGAAACAAAAACAATTTAATTTCACAACATTAACATAAAATATATCAGCTCTGTTTCTCATAGGGACAGGATGCTGGACATACCTATTTTATACACTTATTTAGTTTTTAGCAAATGCTGTGTAATGTAAACGAATGTGCACACGAAATCTACACATTCAGTCAGAATTATTGGCGCCATAATGTACCACCCCATCATTAGGTTACGCATAAAGTCGCACACGCATAAGCACAAATACATACACACACAGACATGCACAGAGACAGACTGGCTGACGGGCAGGCAGGCAAGTAGATGGACTCATGGAATGAAAGTTAGACAGACAGCTAGAACGAACGAACGAACAAACTTTATTTTCAAAGGGTTAAGAATTGGGCACGCAGGCCCGTCTAACATTCTGCCCTTCTATCACTCTCTTTCATACATTATTTCATTCACACATCATTCAAGGCTAACAGAGAACAGCAACAATATAAAAGATATGCATTATAAGGGCATGGGCAAAAATGCGAACATCAAAACTACACGACACAGTAAAATTAGATAATGGTCTGACACTTGTTATTAGCCATGTGGAATATACTGGCCTACCAAAAGGGGACTGGCTGTTATACTAGGGTTTTGTTATTATTATTATTATCTCTATTATTAAGGGGGAAGATAATCCGTACTGAGATAGTGTTCGAGTAATTTGCGATTATATGAATAGGGATTGGTGATGTCTTTGATTTCTTGTGGAAGATTGTTCCACAGCTGAGCTGCAGAGTACGTTAAGCTTGTTTTGTATAAGTCAATCCTAGGCTTCGGAATGTGTAATATATTTAAACGTTTACTGTGTCTAGCATTATATTTAAACAATGGCCAAAGGTAATTTGGGGCATTCCGATGCAGGATTTTGTGAATTAGTTTAGCTTTATTGAAAAGCAGGCGTTTGCGGAGTGGTAGTAACTGAAGGTGTTTATACAGGCTAGGATTGTCAGATAAATGTTTGTTATAAATTAGACTCATGGCCCGTTTCTGGAGTGAGTAAAGTCGTTTGGTGTTTGAATTAGAACAACCGTCCCAGATTGTAGAGCAGTAGTCAAAGTGTGTCTGTATATGAGAAGTATAGAATAGTTTCCTTGTGTCCTCATCAAGGAAGTTTTTAATTTTGGCGAGTTGGTAGACTTTTTTCGCTGTTTGTTTAATAAGCGCTTGAACGTGGGAATTAAAGGTTAGGTTTCTATCAATGATTATGCCTAATGTTTTGTGCTCAATTACACTTTCTACTGGCATGTTATCGATGTGAAGTTGAAGTGATGTGTGTGAGCTTAGAGTTTGAAGTCTTTGTCTGGTTGTTAGTAACATTGATTTTGTTTTAGTGATGTTAATTTGCATACGGTTTGAATAGCTCCACCTAACTACATTATTTAATTCTTGTTGTAAAGACGACTCCAATAAAATACAGTTTTCAGCATTTGTATACACTGTACAGTCGTCTGCAAATAGATCGCAGGACGACGAAAGATGTAAAGGTAGATCGTTAATATATATGGCAAACAATAGAGGGCCAAGAATAGAGCCTTGCGGTACTCCAATATTGAAGGTAGTGGTATGAGACAGACATTTATTATGTGATACTACTTGCTTTCTGTTTGATAGAAAAGATGATATTAGAGTGACTACATTAGGGCCAATTTTCATTGTCTCAAGTTTTTTAATTAAAATAACATGGTCTATCATATCAAATGCTTTCGTGAGATCAATAAATACAGTTCCATATAGGCTGTTAGGCAGGCAGGCGTGTATGTAGGTAGGTAGGTAGGTAAGTAGGTAGGGAGGGAGGTAGGTACGTAGGTAGGGAGGGAGGTAGGTAGGTAGGTAGGGAGGGAGGGAGGTATGTAGGTAGGTAGGGAGGGAGGGAGGTATGTAGGTAGGTAGGTAGGGAGGGAGGTAGGTAGGTAGGGAGGGAGGGAGGTATGTAGGTAGGCAGGCAGGTAGGGAGGGAGGTAAGTAGGTAGGGTAGGGAGGGAGGGAGTTATGTAGGTAGGTAGGTAGGTAGGTAGGTAAGTAGGGAGGGAGGGAGGGAGGGAGGTAGGTAGGTAGGGAGGGAGGGAGGTATGTAGGTAGGTAGGTAGGGAGGGAGGTAGGGAGGGAGGGAGGTAGGTAGGTAGGTAGGTAGGGAGGGAGGTAGGTAGGTAGGTAGGGAGGGAGGGAGGTATGTAGGTAGGTAGGTAGGGAGGGAGGGAGGTAGGTAGGTAGGTAGGGAGGTAGGTAGGTAGGTAGGGAGGGAGGGAGGGAGGTATGTAGGTAGGGAGGGAGGTAGGGAGGTAGGTAGGGAGGGAGGTAGGTAGGTAGAGAGGGAGGGAGGGAGGGAGGTATGTAGGTAGGTAGGTAGGGAGGGAGGGAGGTAGGTAGGGAGGGAGGTAGGCAGGCAGTATAATAGTGTGACATTACAGGTTAGGCACGTGATCGTACAGGACACAAGTCTTCGCGTTGTTAGAAACATACTTTATTAGCCGAATCGTTCTATTTCAGCCCACATGATGGAGACTCCCTTCTTGGTGTTGACATCTCTTCTCGCTGGCCCCAAGTGACGTGTGTGTTTTCCTAGATACCCTTCTTCATTCGTGCACACACGTTCACTATGGTTTTCCCCCTAGTCAAGGAATGCGCAGCATTCCTTAACTCTTTACTCCTAACCTAATTCCCTCACTGTTACAATGCCTCCCCTTCTTCAAAGAGAATTTTTCCTTGAAAAAATCTCAACCCCAACTTTTAAATAGTTAACTTTACATCTCTATTCTACAATAACAACAATTCCATATATTTCCTAACTCAATTCTCCTATCTCCTCATAGCCAATTGCTAACCAGAGACAATAATATCGAAACTCTCTACAAAACTCGTTATAAAGTTCTCTAGAAAACTTTCTACAAAACTCTCCATAAAATTCCCCACAATACAAAAGTCTCCATAAGCAAACCGCTTTTAACTTTAAAATGTCCATCTAAATTATGATTGACAAAACTGAAGATATTCCCCTTATCCTTTATTTCCCCCTTATTCACATTCTCACACTCTCAGTATTCTAGGATAGACAGAAAAAAATAGCTAGATTAGATTTGGGTAGGTGCGCACCTGAAAATAATAAAAGTAAGGAAAAAGTAAGAAAGTAAGAAGTAATCACCTTTCTCTTCCCATACATTCTCAAAACTTTATCAAAAAATAAAGTTTCAAAATTTATCTTCAGTTTCCGTCAATAATAATTGTTATTATCAAAAAAATATGTTAATCCAAAACTGCTAGCCTTTGTATTATTCAGCTCATCAATTTCCCGTTTACCATTCCTTCAACAACAAAAAACTTCCTAACTATTATTATACTGTTAAGTACAGTCTTCTTCTTCCAATATGCAGTTATTTAAATGCCAAAACTCAACCTGGCATTCCCCCCCATATTCTCCCATTAAACGCTGTTCAACCCAGCTCCTATTATAAACCTTGTATATACATTGCATACCCCACATGTAATAACAACATACCCCTCCATTACTACATATAGAGTCACTTCACTAACCACTACTTTAATTCATCTTCTAACTGAACTTCAAAGTAATAATCATTTTAAACACACTTAGGGTAACTCAATCAAACCAAAACATCGTAAAAATAACCATCTAAGATAACTTATTTTTCACATTTCATAAAACACAATTGAAGTCCCAACAATTGAGCAAACCATTTCAATCCCCACACATTAATCAATGTACACATACATTATAAATTTCAAGACCATATTCTGAGTACCCAATAATAATTTTCCGACGTGTCCAACTTCTTCTTCTATCCGCCATCTGCAGAACCTTGTATCACTCTATTCATCTATCTCTTCTCCATTTCTTTAATAACCTCAAATTTTTTTCTATAATTGCAATATCTACATCAATGTCGCTATCCTCTCGAGGAGAGCTATCTTCTTTCATATCAGCTTCTTCATCAGTTTCTGACTTTTCATCCATCTCTTGTTCCCCATCTGTATATCCATTACTAGCAACCGCTAATCTCTTCCTTTCTAAATCCAATCTAATTTTCCTGTCTTGCCGTCTCAACAAATTTTCAAATAGTGGCATCTCTTCCTCACTCGAAGAATTCGCTCTAAGTTTCCTTTGCCTCTTAATTTCTTTTTCTTTCTGTCTATCTAACTTTCTTTTTACTGCCTGTCTTGTATTCATAAATGGAGGTTCAATATTTTCCCTGACTGACTCTTCACTAATATAATCGTCATACACGTTATTTTCCTCTGTCATGACTGTTTTTGGTACCGTTTCTTCTTGTTCAGCTGTAGTAGATGCTGTTGTTACTTGTTTTCCATTCTCTATAGGTATTGGATATACCGATTGTCTGACAATCTGTCCACCTGACAATATTTCTTCGGAACAATAATTATTATTATTATTCTCTGCATTCCTTTCCTCATTATCCCGCCTTAAGTGTTCTACATGTGAACGTGCAACATGCCCTGAAATTTGATTCTTAATAGTATACGACACTGGACCTTTTTTTTTCTAAAATATAGTATCCCGGGACCCAATGAGCATCAAACTTAGAGTTTTTTCTATGTTTTTTATAATATACCCTATCACCTACGTTAAACTCTTGTAAGTGTGCATTTTTATTTGCGTATTTCTTCTGTCTTTCTCTAGCCTTAATTATATTATTTCTTAAACGTACATGTGCTTTATGCATCTCTTGCAACCTTGTTTCTTGAAAATCTTCCCCCAGATATTTTCTCCTAGGCTTTAATAAATTATCAATTGGCAATATTGGTTCTCTTCCATGTACTAAGTAAAATGGTGAGAAACCTGTTCCTTCATTTTCGTGTGTACGTATCGCCGCTAATGCTATCCCCAAATAAAGATCCCAATCCATATCGTGTTCTTCTACATTTTTCGCTAGAATATTGTATAGTGTTCTGTGTTGTCTCTCATTTTTAGCATTAGAAGTTGGTCTGTAATATGAAGTCCTAATGTGTTTTATATTCCAATCTTTTACCAATTTCTCAAACTTTTTATTTACAAACTCTTTCCCATTGTCTGTAAGTATTATTTGTGGACACCCAAACCTTGGTATAAATTCTTGTAAAAGCATATTTATAACTGAATCAGCACTCTTGTCTGGAATTGGATACACTTCTGGCCAAAGACTATATGAATCAACTATATGTAGTAGGTATACATTTCCCGATAATGTTTTTGGATGAGGACCTGAAATATCCAAACTTACTTTCTGCATTGGAAATTGAGGAATATCGGTATCTTGTAAAGGACATTTAATTATCTTCATGTTTCTTAACCTACACTTTTCACATGCTTCAACATATTCATATACGCTTTTGAATAAATTCGGCCAATAATATTTACTGCTAATAGCCTTCACTAACTTATCTCGTCCAAAATGACCATTATTATCGTGGTATGCCTTTAAGACTTCTTGTTCTAAATGTTTCGGAATATATTTTCTTACTCCTTCACCTTTTTCACTGATATAATATAATTGATTGTCTTCTTGTAACTCTACAAACTTTCTTTTAAAACTATTTTCCCCTGTTTCTTTCAATTTCTTTTTTATCTGTACTACTTTTGGATCTAATTCTTGTTCTGTTTTCATATCAAACTGTTCTAAATGTGGGTCTTCTGTTCTAGATTCCGACTCTTGCTCCGATGGTAAACTCTCAAATTCTTCCCTATTTATTATGGCAGAATCTAATATATTTACTTGCCAGTTTCGATCGTCTACCTCTGGTTCAACTTCATCTTCCGTGTTTCCTGATGACTGTGGGTACGGGATTCTAGACAAAAGATCGGCGCACGTATTATGTTTCCCTGACACATATTCAACCTTAGCATTGTACCCTTGTAAATTCAATGCCCACGTTTGTATTTTCCTATTTTGTATTGGTGCTTCTAATATCGACTTTAATGGCATGTGGTCAGTTCTAATAATGAAATTGGCGTTATGTAAGTAGTAATTTAATTTTTGCAGCGCGTAGTGTATAGCATATGCTTCCTTCTCAATAATCGGCCATTTGCGTTGAGTTCTGCTGAGTTTATGCGACAAGAAATAGATTGGTCTTTCATTTTTAACCCCTGGTATTCCAGATTCTTCTCCTTCATATGGTTGAACCAAACATGCTCCTATTGCGTTGTCTGAAGCATCTGTGTATAGTATTAGCTGTTTATTCAGGTCTGGATGTGTCAATAATGGTACCACCGTTAAGCTATCTTTTAAAAGTTCAAACGCTTTTTGACACTCATCATCCCACTTAAATCTAGCGTATTTTCCCGTTAAATTCGTAATAGGTATTGCTATCCTTGAAAAGGCTGGTACAAACCGCCTATAATACGCACACGTTCCTATAAAAGCCCGCACTTCCTTAACGTTAGTGGGAGGAGGTAACTCTTTAATAACCTTTATCTTTTCCTGGTCTGGTTTAATACCTTCCCTATTTATTATATAGCCTAAATATTTTGTTTCTGTCTTTAAAAACTGGCACTTACTAAGCTTTAATTTAACGTCATGCCTTCTTAATCTGTCAAATACTAGTCTAACATGTTTTAAATGATTCTCTACATCTCCTTTCGTAAAAATCAATACGTCATCAATATATGCTAGGGCAAAACTTTGCATACCGTCTAGTACTTCATTTATTAAGAACATATAGTGAGACGGTGCATTTTTCAGACCGAATGGCATACGTAAAAATTCGTACGAACCCATATGAGTACAAAAGGCACTTTTCTTTTGCGCGTCTACCGACATCGGAATACACCAAAATCCTGCCCTTGCGTCCAGCGTTGTGAAATATGTAGAGCCATTAAGCAGCCCCAAAATATCATCAATTACTGGCAGTGGGTACGCTACATTCTTAGTAATTTTATTTAACGCCCTGTAGTCACAACAGAACCTGTTCGAACCATCAGACTTGGCCACAATTACCACCGGAGATGACCATTCTGATTTTGATCTTGTTATTATGCCTGCTTTCAACATATCTTCTATTGCCTTTTCTACGACTTCTCTATTTCTTAATGGAGTTCTGTATGGTTTTAAACTAATTGGTGGATGATCTCCCGTGTCTATTTCCATCGTAACTGTTTGTGTCTTACCCAATTCTAAATCATTTATCGCAAACACATCTTGATTTTGCTTTATAAGTTGTTCTAACACTTCCTTATTTTCTGGCGAAGTTTTTAATTGTGCTAACAATTCTTTTTCTCTTGTTACTTTGTCTAGTGAATGTATTTGTGCTGTATTTCTTCTAGATGGATGGATCAATTCATCCATTCTTACGTTCCCTTTTCTTCTGTATCCGCGTCTATTATTACTTCTTTCATTAGAGGTTTCTGAATAACTTATGCCTGCCATATTTACTCTATCTGTTGCCAATATGTCACTAACGTTATGTTCTAGCTTAGCTATTACACATCCTCTGTATAATTTAATTTCTCTACCTGTGTTATTAATAACCATTACTGGAAATGTTAAACTTTTATCTAATTCTATTATTCCATCCGGAACTTCTAAACCTGGCTCATCAATTATTTCATTTTGCAATTCCGTGATTCTGACTATGTTTCCTGCTACATAATACGGGTTTCTCTTCAGTCTTGCTTGTATCAAATTAACTGACTGTGGTTTTAAATTCATGGTCGTTTTGACTCTAACTAGTGTCGACACATGCATATCTTCTTCTAGATCTACGTAAACATCTTGGAATTTTAATTTATGCAAATCAAATAAAAGTCTCACCCCATTTTTCAATAAAAAATCTCGTCCCAATATCATATTTCTATTTAAATCTTTAACCACATGGAACATATGCCTGACATTTATCCCTCCTAATTTCAAATTTATCATCGTTTGTCCTAACACTTCTAATTTTTGTCCCGTTACCGAATGAAGATTCTCCTGAATTCTAAATATTTTACAATTTTTTAACATTCGATATAAAAATGCTTCTTTAATCACGCTAACTTGTGCTCCCGAATCAACTAATGTTCTAACTTTATATTTTCCTATCTGTACTATACATGAGCTAGGATCTACCATATTTAATGACAATTGTTTTACCTCGGCTTGTTTTTTATTTCTAAATGTTCTATTATACTCATCCTTTGGGTTTTTAATATATTGATGCCCTTTTTGGATCTTACTATCTTCCCTCCTACTGCCGATCCTATTCAGTAAGCGGGATGCCAATTTCCCTGATTTCCTGACCTTCTAAAATTTCTCTGTATTTCTCCAGAATTCCAATTTGCTGGTCTGCCATTTGCAATTCTATTCTGTATACTCGTCTGAACACCTCTACTATTTTGCGTATTCGATGGGCCACTTCTGTTACCACAAAAGCGAAAAATGTGCCCACGTTGGTGACATCCCCAACAAACCACATTCGAGTTATTTGTGTTACCTTCCATGTTTCTTACAGTATTTCTCACTTGTCCTCTTCTATCTTGATTATATACATTCTCGTTTCTTTGCACCATCTGTATTTCTCCTCGTCTTCCTCTCCATCCATGTCTATACTGTCCTATTTCCATAGGTTCTTCAATTCTATCTTCCGAACTACTACCTAACTCTCGTCCTACCCTTAACCTAAACCTCCTCCTCAAGCTTTCCTCTTGTATAGCGATATCTACCGCTTGTGACAATCTTGCAGGATTCTCTCTTAATAATTTAAATTTCAATCCATCTGACCTAATCCCATCAACAAAAATCCCTACTAACATCCGTTCCACTTCTTCTGCTCGTACATTCTGTCCTAAAAATGACTCTTCAGCTAAATTGATTAACCTGTCACTGTATAACTGAACACTTTCTGTGCTGTTTTGTCTAGTCTGTCGCAATACTGAGAATGCGTGTTGTGGATCAGTAATTTCAGCATATTTTCTTGCGAGATCATCTTTAAATTCTTCCCAGGTTTCACCTCCTGCTGCTTCTAACTTTCTTCTAATGTGGTCAGAAACTGGACTTGTACTTGTTCTGTATGCCAAATTCTTTTTCTCTCCATCTGTAGCGTTTACTAAATATGCATGTTTCTCAATAGAAATAATCCATTTCTTAAACTGATTTGCTTGACCACTAAATCTTTCAACATCAGTGCTTATATTTTGTTGTCTTAACACTGCATCCAACCTTGATATTGCCCCGCCAACTCCAGTCATTACCTGTGAAAAATCTTGGGATTCCATCCTAAAATTTATAATTATCAAGCAATATACAAATATTTCAAACAATATTAATTTCAAACCCTGCAACAATACATAATCTGTTAATTACTCTAATATTATCTAATTATCTTAACTAAAGCCTCCAATCGAAGATCCTGACGAAGAAATATTCCTGTTTCAATCCTGAATTCTGACAAAAGAATTTAAATGACCTCCTGATTCAGAATTACCTACACCACATAAAAAAGGACTCTAATCAAGCTCAGTTGAAATGAGCAGAACAAAGAAGAGCCTCTGGATTTCTTTCCTTAATAATTCAATCGAAGTCGAAGTCAGTTCTTTCCAATTATTTCCTGACGTTGATTATGCTCGATATCAGGCTCGCAACAAGACTGTTTGATTACTTGCTCGATTACTGTAGATTCCCTTCAAGTAAGGTCACCTTCACGCAAGCGACAACTGCTCACGACTTCAGCAAAAAAAACTCACTTTCCAACAGCAATCTGTGATTTTCATATATATATTTCAGCGCAAACGTAATCCAGTCAACAACAATTGGACTTAAAGCTGACGCTATCCAGTCTCTTATTTTCATGTGGGACTCTCGCCATGGTCAGTTTAAATTACTTTATCCAAACCCCGAGTTGAGACAAGTTTCATTTATGCCTTCCTTTAATTGAAGTGACTGTAGAGAGTATTGCAGATCTTGATTTCATAATTATGGAATTTGCACCATAACCTTGACTTCACCTTCAACAGTCCCACGGGTTAAAACTCATAATTTGTACTGATTTTTGATGCAGAACAGCATTACTTGATCTCAATATACCATTTTGCGTTGGTCAGTTCTCCAGTTAATTTCATAATTATGTAATAACATCAGTCTTTCAAAAAAAATAAGTTTATCAATCAAACCTTTTTTTAGCGCTGTCCTTGAAAATGGATCTCCTTCTTAACCAGGAATCCAGTGAGAACCCAGAACAGCTACCAACAGTCGGCTTTCATCTGTTGCGTTTCTCAATATTTACTTCTCCAGACACCCCAGACATAACCATCTTCTATGGCGGTACTCTCTCTCTCCGCGACCTCCCATGTTTCATAAATTCACGGCACCAAATCAACCTGTTATAATAGTGTGACATTACAGGTTAGGCACGTGATCGTACAGGACACAAGTCTTCGCGTTGTTAGAAACATACTTTATTAGCCGAATCGTTCTATTTCAGCCCACATGATGGAGACTCCCTTCTTGGTGTTGACATCTCTTCTCGCTGGCCCCAAGTGACGTGTGTGTTTTCCTAGATACCCTTCTTCATTCGTGCACACACGTTCACTATGGTTTTCCCCCTAGTCAAGGAATGCGCAGCATTCCTTAACTCTTTACTCCTAACCTAATTCCCTCACTGTTACAGCAGGTAGGGAGGGAGGGAGGTAGGTAGGTAGGTAGGGAGGAAGGGAGGGAGGGAGGTATGTAGGTAGGTAGGTAGGGAGGGAGGGAGGTAGGTAGGTAGGTAGGGAGGGAGGTAGGTAGGTAGGGAGGGAGGTAGGGAGGTAGGTATGTAGGTAGGTAGGTAGGTAGGGAGGGAGGTAGGTAGGTAGATAGGGAGGGAGGGAGGTATGTAGGTAGGCAGGCAGGTAGGGAGGGAGGTAGGTAGGTATGGAGGGAGGGAGGTATGTAGGTAGGTAGGTAGGGAGGGAGGTAGGTAGGTAGGTAGGTAGGTAGGGAGGGAGGTAGGTAGGTAGGTAGGGAGGGAGGGAGGGAGGTATGTAGGTAGGAAGGTAGGGAGGGAGGGAGGGAGGTAGGGAGGTATGTAGGTAGGAAGGTAGGGAGGGAGGGAGGGAGGGAGGTAGGTAGGGAGGGAGGTAGGTAGGTAGGTAGGTAGGGAGGGAGGTAGGTAGGTAGGTAGGTAGGGAGGGAGGTATGTAGGTAGGTAGGTAGGTAGGTAGGGAGGGAGGGAGGTAGGTAGGTAGGTAGGTAGGGAGGGAGGTAGGTAGGTAGGTAGGTAGTAGGTAGGTCGTTAGGTAGATGGGTGGATGAATGAATAGATGGATGGTTCGATGGATCGATGGACGACAGACAAACGGGCGGACAGACGGGTGGGCAGGCGGTCGGACGGACGGGCGGGTGGGAGGGCGGACGGACGGACGGACAGACAGACAGACAGACCGAACGAACGACGAACGAACGACGAACGGACGTCGAACGAACGACGAACGAACGAACGGACTTTATTTTCAAAGGGTAACAAATTGGCCACGCAGACCCGTCTAAATTCGGCCCTTCCAATCACTCATCTTTCGTTCATCAATAGTCATCATCATCATCAAGTGTCCTGTCAGCTGGAGTAGGCGTTCATGGCTCTCCGCAGATCTCGGTCTTTGGTTTTCTGGATCAACTCTGCTGCTGATATTCCTCAGTGCCACCGTCTCAATCCATCCAGCATCATTTCTCTTGGTCTGCCTCTGCCTCTCTTCCCCTCGATCTTTCCAATTGTCACGATGTTCTCCAATGCCTCTCTTCTCATTACATGACCAAAGAAAGCTGTTTGTCTCTTTCATATTGTTGTATATTGTGTTCTAGTTTCATTAGCCTGTTTCAGGCAGTCGTCGTTATTTACTCTGGCAGTCCAAGGAATTCTCAACATTCGTCTCAGGAACCACATCTCTGTTGCTTCTAATTTCTTCTTAATTTGTTCATTTACATTCCAAGATTCACTGCCATACAGCAAAACTGGTTCTACATAGCATTTCAGCACTCTCTTTCTTACACTCAGTGATAGAGACCTATTGCACAAGATAATCTTCATTTTCTGAAATGCGGCCTTTGTCTGCCCTATTCTGCTCTTAATCTCTGTTGCAAATCTTCCACTTGAATTATCCACTTGGTTAAGAATGTTTCCTTCTATTTCTATGTCACATTTTGGTGTCACCATTTTCTTTGATAACACCATTGTTACTGTTTTCTTGATATTCAAGGAGAGTCCTTTCCTTGCACTCTCTGTTACTTCAGTGTCCAACAATTGTTGTAGGTCTGTTGATTAATCTGCCACACCAATACTGTGTCATCTGCATAGCGTATATTATTTATATTATAACCTCCAACTAGTATTCCTGACATCTCTTTGATCTCTCTCATTACTACTTCGCTATATAGGGAGAAGAGATCTGGTGACAAGACACATCCCTGTCGTGCTCCTAGCTTTATGTGTTCGTAACTACCCTCTTTATTTCCAATTTTAATTGCTGCTACTTGGTTCCAGTAAATATTCTTTATTATTCTTAAATCTTTCCCATCAATGTTGATATCTTCCAACATTTTAATCAGCTCATCATGTTTTACTTTATCAAATGCCTTAGTATAATCTATGAAGCACAAATATATGTCTCTCTGTTTCTCTATTGACCTTTCTATTAGTGTCCGTAATGTATAAATTGCATTGTTTGTGCCCTTTCCTTCCACAAATCCATACTGTTCTTCACTAATTTCCATTTTTATTTTCTTCCTGGTTCTTCTCATTATGATTCTGAGCAGAAGCTTAGTGATATGGTTTATGAGGTTAATTGTGCGAAAATCTTCACATTCAATTGTTCCTGGTCTTTTTGGTATAGCTATAAATACAGATTTCAGCATATCACTGGGTAGATATCCACTGCTGAAAATATCATTTAACATTTTGGTTAATATATCTACTCCAAATTCACCCAATACTTCTAATTCTTCTATTGTGATTTCATCTGGTCCAGCTGTTTTTCCTTTCTTCATATTCACGGCCTTAATGTCACAGCTTCATTTAACTCCCTACCCCACCCCTCCCACCCCCTAGCTTACAGTCCACCATCTAGGTACATGCAGGTCCTTTATAGGACATCACAGTCAACTTTCTTGGCAGGTGTACGTTCGGTGTTTTGCCATCGTTTTCTGAACGACCGCCACTCATGCCCCTCTGTGTGGACTAACACTATATAGTTTTCCGCAGCGGTGTTTCGAGCGCTTAACGAGAATTGCTAATTGTCAACTGCGTCCGTAACATCTTTGCCGGTCTTAAATTTCACTTGTCCGCACACATGGGCGCGTCTCCACCCCACTCCCCTCCCGCTTGACCTTTGACCCGTGTACCATACATCCGGTCTATTAATCCACTGGAGCCCTACGCGTGTCAGTCTTTCCAAGCCAGGACACAGAATTCAGATGAGTACATTTAATTTTAATTAGTTTAATAGTTTAATATTGTCATAGTGTGTTTCATGTAGGTTTGTGTTGGTTTTTATTTGTTTGCCCTGTGCTGACGAAGGCTTTGGCCGCAACGTCCAATTTGTCTCTTGTAGTCGTGTTTTAGTAAAGCTCACAATCTACTTCTTGTTTTTTTTTTTTGGTGATTCATTCATATATTTCATAGCGTCAGCGACTTCTTCTTTTAGAATAGGTGGACCTTCTAAGTTACTTTCTTCTGTTAATTCTTCCTTTTCCCCATCATATAATTCTTTTATATACTCATTCCACCTCTTCATTATATAATCTTCCTCCAATAATATCTTTCCTGTTTTTGATTTCAAACACCCTGTATTTATTCTTATTTTGCTTCCCGTGAGCTCACTGATTTGTCTGTGCATATTTTTTGTATCTTTAATGGCATTTAATTCAATTTTTTTTTTTTTTGCACTGCTCATTTAACCAAACTTTCTTTTGCCTTCCAACATTTATCTTTTATTTCTTTATTTATCTTAGCGTATTCTTGTTTGTCATTTCTGTCATCAATAGTGCATAAGAAAAAGCATTGTCAAATGAATTTTGTAAACATAAACAATGCATGTGAGCATGCACAGACAGACAGGCAGGCAGGCAGGCAGGCAGGCATCCTGCCAGCCAGCCAGACAGACAGAACGAACGAACGAACGAACGAAAATCGTTATTTTCAAAGGGTTTAGAATTGGGCAAGGAGGCCCGTCTGACATTCTGCCCTTCTTCTCTATTTCCTCTCATACATTCTTTCATTCAGCGTCTCTTATGAAGCAAATCTTTGACAACAAAAGAACGATAAGCATTAAGACGCATGAGAAATAATCAATAAAATATGACACACTAAGGCAGTGTTTAACATGGGCATTATAAATACCCAAGGAAGGTTAACGTGCCACAGACAGACAGACAGACAGACAGACAGACAGACAGACAGACAGACAGACAGACAGACAGACAGACAGACAGAACTTTATTTTCAAAGGGTAACAAATTAGGCACGCAGGGCCATCTTACATTCGGCCCTTCCAATCATTCAACTTTGGTTCATCAACAGTGCATGATACATTCACATATGACAAAAACATTGTCAAATGAATGTTGTAAACATAAACAATGCATATTACCATGTTATGGGACACATCCCCCACCCACCACACATCCCCCCACACACACATCCCCACCCACACACACCCCCAGGCACACATACATGCCACCACCAATCCACCCATCCCAGACCCGCAATCATTCACCCACACACACATCCCACACCCACCCACACACACACAACCTAGGCACACATGCATGCACTCACCCTCCCATTCCCCACCCACACACATCCCCCACCTACACACATCTCCCACCCACATATCCTCCACCACACACTCACAACCACCCAGCCAAACACATCCCCCAATCACACATCCCCACCCACACACACATCTCGCCGACAATTCACACATCCCGCACCTACCCACACACACTTCCTGCACCCACCTACACATTCCCAACTTACATCCCCCACACCCCCCCCCCAAACCTACACACACTCACCCACCCACACATCCTCTACTCACTCCCCAATCACCCATGTCCCAACCACACATCCCACACCCACCCACACACACCCCCACCCTCAATCACCCATCCCCCAACCACACATCCCTTAACTACACATTCCCCACCCATATACACCCACACCCATACATACACATCCCCACCCACATACACACATCCCCCCCACCCACACACACATATCTTCTCACCCATACACACATCCCCCACCCACAATCCCCACCCATACACACATCTCCCCACACACCAATACATCCATCATCCACTCACACAATTCCCACCCACACACACCCGACCACGCACACATAATCTCAGACTCACCCACACATACCCTACCAACACACACACCCCCACCCATACACACATCCCTCACACCACGAACAGACATCCCTCACATCACGAACACACACACCCACCCACACATCCATACCCACCAACACCCACACATCCCACTACCAACCTACACCCCTACATCCAAACACTTACCCCTACCCACATATCCCCCACACGTCTCTGATCCACACAAATTCCCACCCAACCGCACATTTTCCCACTCACACATCTCACCCACCCACAAACACACACACCCAACCCACACACATATCTTCCCACACACACCACCACACACACATCCCCCACACACACCTCCCACAACCCCCACACACCCACGTCCTCACATCTAGACACATACATGATGCCTCACATAATCGCTGAAACAAATATGAACAAACTTCCACACTGTACACACACATATACACAGACGACTATCGTGAGCATCGTCACAAAAACATTTAAAATTAGGGGAAAAAATAGAAAACATGGAAAACCTGGAAAAATTGTGAAAATGACAAAAATATGTAATACATTGTCTAACGTTAGAAAATAGTGATGCACTTCAATAAGATAATTCCTGGAATTGACATAAACATGATGAAATAAGGAGTGCATATGGTACATGTTAAATTCAAGTGGCAGTAAATATGCTAATATAAAAGATGAGAATACAGAAAAAATATGGAATAGCATGTCACATGACATGCGTGCGCTCAGCTCCCTTCTCTCTCTCTCTCTCTCTCTCTCTCTCTCTCTCTCTCTCTCTCTCTCTCTCTCTCCCCCTCCCTCCCTCCCTCTATCACTCCCTGTCTCATACTCACTCTCTCACTCACTCTTTCTCACTCACTCTCTCACCCACTCTCTCATTCACACACACACACACACACATACAGACATACTAACACATACACACAAGCACGCAATGTACACATACAAACACACATACATTCAAACATATACACAAATACATTCACACACACATATATACGCACAGACAGACAGACAGACAATTACTCGTAGGTAGGAACAGAACGAACGAACAGACTTTATTTTCACAGGGTAACAAATTGGGCACGCAGGCCCGTCTTACATTCGGCCCTTCCAATCACTCATCTTTCTTTCATGAACAGTGCATAGGAAAAAAAACATTGTCACATGAATTTTGTAAACATAAACAATGCATATGACTATGTTATAAGACACATCCACCACCCACCCACACATCCCCCATTCACTCCAACTCCCCCACCCAAACACACACACATACAATACATTCCCCCACCCATCCACCACATCCCTATACATCTCCCCACCCACACACACCTAGGTAGGTAGGTAGGTAGGTAGGTAGGCAGGCAGTCAGGCAGGCAGACAGGCAGGCAGGCAGGTACGTAGGTAGGTAGATAGATCAAACAAACACACACACAGAGGCACACACATTGTGTTCATGATTTCCTCACACATGAATGGACTGACAATGTGCTAGCTCAGTCGATCAGCCGACAAAAGGTAGGGAAATTGCCAGATTTCAGCGAGAGTCGGCGCCAAAACAGCTGAGTAATACAGTGGAACAATCCAAGTTAAGTTCTAGCTGTAAAACAGTTACAGGCTGAATGGAATCTTGTTCAAAACCTTTTCAGTTGGAAACGCTCTGAGACAGGAGCTGTTTAAGTCATAGTTGTCTGGGAGTTGAGGAGTCCAGAGGTTCTGAAGGAAGGTTGAGCTTGTGTGTTTTCGTGAACGGTATAATGAGCTGTTTGTATACAGTGGCTTCTTTTGTCGATTCAATGTGACCTATTGGGTGATCGATTGCTTGGATGGGTGGATTAATTGGTTAGTTAGTTGTTTGTTTGGGTGAGTGAGTGGGTGGTTGATTGGTTGGTTGGTCTTGATTTATTGGTTGACGGTTGGTTGGGTGTGTGGGTGGATTGGTTGATTGGTAGTTTTAATTGGGTGTTTTTTTTAAAATTGGTTTTGGTTGGTTTTGGTTGGTTGTTTAGTTGGTTAATCGGTTGGTTGGGTGTGTGGGTGGACTGGTTGGTTGTTTAGTTAGTTTGTTGTTGGTTCGGTGAGTTGGTGATTGATTGATTGATCGGCTGGTTGGGTGTGTAAGTGGATTGGTTGGCTGGTTGACTGATTGGTTGTTGGTTGGTTAATTAGTTGTTCGTTGGATGAGTAGTTGAGTGATTGTTTTGTTGATTGCTTTGTTTGTTGGTGTTGGTTGGTTGAATTCTCTGGAAGACTGAGCTTTGACTCTTCAGTCCGATGTGTCGACGGTCAAGTCGCGTGTACCCCGAACAAGACTTGCAACTATCGGAGCGATGTTGGTGTAGAGACCTTCTCCGGAATGTCTACAGAAGGACCGTCTCCTCTTGACATTGTTTTAGAGCTCGCTTTCCCACTCGGTGTCTCTGAACTGAGCTTCACAATTCCAATATACCGGGTTCGAAATCGGCCGCATGAGAATTTGAAACATTTCGCCTTGCGTTGATTTTCACAATGGTATGAGCGTTGTGTTTTTTTTTTCTCCAGAAAGCAATGTCAGACTCATCATCTTATGCTATGCCGATAAGCGTGGACAGCTGTGTTTCGCCATGATGTTACTCGATCACCAGATCGTGGATCAGCTCTGTCTTTACCTCTGAAGTCGGAGTGGGTTCGTCTGATGGCGAGCGACACTGGTAACAGGTAAAGATAATCTATGCGCAAATATGGGTGTAGTGCACTGGAAGTAGGAGCACGGGTACAGACTATGTTTGAGTCCAAAACAAGTGAACGCAACAACAAAATAAGCCATGGGCTTTTTTCTTGATTATGCCAAGTGGCCAAGCCATTCACATATTGACTTCTCTACTTTCATATTGTTGATTTATTTGGTTGTTTCGGGATTTGAAATTTAAATATTGAGCATAACCCACTACTGGCAACGCTGATCGTATTCTGGTATGAACCTAAGGCCTATCCACGTCAATATGGAAGCACTATACTCGAGTTTCGCTCTCGTTTGAGCTCATCAGTAGTGCATATCCCTGACCGGATCCGGAAACAAGCCCCGGATCACTGGCGTGTGGAGCGGGTGTGTAACCACGCGTCACACGCTGGACACGCCAAATTATCATAACAGAATACTACGTCACCCATCGTAGGCTATGCTCAAGATTGCCCAATCGCCGCGACTGACGTCCGTCAATCGATGTGGACCCGAACGATCAGGACTTCTCACTGGCAAGGAACACCAGGCCTCCTGAAATCCAGTGTTTTCCCCTCAATCATGCCAGGTGTCCATAAAGACTACAGTACGTAAAATTCCATATAAAATCACAAACCTAAAATTCCATATAAAATCACAAACCGCCAAATAATTCTGGTGTTCATTGCGACGTCCTGTAAAGGATCTGATAACTAACTTCTTAACCCCTTTCCTTCCCCGAGCGCAGAACCCAAAGGATTGCGCAAGACTGGTTAAATAACCATTTTTGCATGAATGTGTAACCAGGTGTTGAGTGCGGACACACTGACTGGCTTGGTAAAGGCCCTGGTTGGTAATAATTCTCCCCCACAAGCTTTAGGTATCTCACTGTCAACCAGCTCCAGCCCAGTGCCCAGATGAAACTCATCCTGTAAGAGGCCACCATGTCAACAGTGTGGCTGTGGTACTCCTGCATGGAACAAGCGTACACACCACTTTCATTTCTTGTTGTGCTGCTTCCTTGGGGACGTCTGGGTCTGGAGGAGAGACTGATGATCATGACTCGCCATTCATTGTTATCTCTTGCCGTGTTCTTTAAGTTTTCTTATGGCATCTTTCGACTAACATCTTTCCACGAACATATTTCCCTTGACATCTTTCCACTGACATCTTTCCATTGACATCTTTCCCCTGACATCTTTCTCCTGACATATTTTCCCTGACATCTTTCCCTGACATCTTTTCACTAACATCTTTTCACTGACATCCTTTGCTGTCTTCTTCAGCCTCCTTTGCCTAGACTGTCTCCCCTTCAGATGAGGCTAATTTGCTAATACCAAAATCTAATAGGGTGTGTGTGTGTGTGTGTTTAACATCAGTCTCTACCAGGGTGTTTGTGTGTGTGTGTATATATATATATATGTTTAACACCAGCCTCTTCCAGGTTTGAGTGTTTAACACCCGTGTATGCCAGTGTGCGTGTGTGTGTGTGTTTTACACCAGTGTATACCAGTGTGTGTGTGTGTGTTTAACACCAACCTCTACCAGTGCGACTGTGTGTGTGTGTGTGTGTTGAACACCTATGTATGCCAGTGTGTGAGTGTTTAACACCCGTGTATACCAGTGTGTGTGTGTGTAAGTGTGTGTGTGTGTGTTTTACACCAGTGTATACCAGTGTGTGTGTGTGTGTGTGTGTGTTTAACACCAGCCTCTACCAGTGTGTGTGTGTTTTACACCAGTGTATACCAGTGTGTGTGTGTGTTTAACACCAGCCTCTACCAGTGTGTGTGTGTGTGTGTGTTTTACACCAGTGTATACCAGTGTGTGTGTGTGTTTTACACCAGTGTATACCAGTGTGTAAGTGTGTGTGTGTTTTACACCAGTGTATACCAGTGTGTGTGTGTGTGTGTTTTACACCAGTGTATACCAGTGTGTGTGTGTGTTTTACACCAGTGTATACCAGTGTGTGTGTGTGTGTGTTTTACACCAGTGTATACCAGTGTGTGTGTGTGTGTGTGTGTTTTACACCAGTGTATACCAGTGTGTGTGTGTGTTTTACACCAGTGTATACCAGTGTGTGTGTGTGCGTTTTACACCAGTGTATACCAGTGTGTGTGTGTGTGTGTTTTACACCAGTATATACCAGTGTGTGTGTGTGTGTGTGTTTTACACCAGTGTATACCAATGTGTGTGTGTGTGTGTTTTACACCAGTGTATACCAGTGTGTGTGTGTGTGTGTGTGTGTGTTTTACACCAGTGTATACCAGTGTGTGTGTGTGTGTTTTACACCAGTGTATACCAGTGTGTGTGTGTGTGTGTGTTTTACACCAGTGTATACCAGTGTGTGTGTGTGTGTTTTACACCAGTGTATACCAGTGTGTGTGTGTGTGTTTTACACCAGTGTATACCAGTGTGTGTGTGTGTGTGTGTGTATTTTACACCAGTGTATACCAGTGTGTGTGTGTGTGTGTGTGTGTGTGTGTGTTTTACACCAGTGTATACCAGTGTGTGTGTGTGTGTGTGTTTTACACCAGTGTATACCAGTGTGGTGTGGTGTGTTTTACACCAGTGTATACCAGTGTGTGTGTGTGTGTGTTTTACACCAGTGTATACCAGTGTGTGTGTGTGTGTGTGTGTGTGTTTACACCAGTGTATACCAGTGTGTGTGTGTGTTTTACACCAGTGTATACCAGTGTGTGTGTGTGTGTGTTTTACACCAGTGTATACCAGTTTGTGTGTGTGTGTTTTACACCAGTGTATACCAGTGTGTGTGTGTGTGTGTGTGTGTGTGTGTGTTTTACACCAGTGTATACCAGTGTGTGTGTGTGTGTGGTGTGTTTTACACCAGTGTATACCAGTGTGTGTGTGTGTTGTTTTACACCAGTGTATACCAGTGGTGTGTGTGTGTGTGTTTTACACCAGTGTATATCAGTGTGTGTGTGTGTGTGTGTGTTACACCAGTGTATACCAGTGTGTGTGAGTGTTTAACACCAGCCTCTACCAGTGTGTGTGTGTGTTTTACACCAGCCTCTACCAGTATGTGTGCGTGTTTTACACGAGTGTATACCAGTGTGTGTGTGTGTGTGTGTTTTACACCAGTGTATACCAGTGTGTGTGTGTGTGTGTTTTACACCAGTGTATACCAGTGTGTGTGTGTGTGTGTGTTTTACACCAGTGTATACCAGTGTGTGTGTGTGTGTGTGTTACACCAGTGTATACCAGTTTGTGTGTGTGTGTGTGTGTTTTACACCAGTGTATACCAGTGTGTGTGTGTGTGTGTGTTTTACACCAGTGTATACCAGTGTGTGTGTGTGTGTGTTTTACACCAGTGTATACCAGTGTGTGTGTGTGTGTGTTTTACACCAGTGTATACCAGTGTGTGTGTGTGTGTTTTACACCAGCCTCTACCAGTGTGTGTGTGTGTTTTACACCAGTGTATACCAGTGTGTGTGTGTGTGTTTTACACCAGTGTATACCAGTGTGTGTGTGTGTGTGTGTTTTACACCAGTGTATACCAGTGTGTGTGTGTGTGTGTTTTACACCAGTGTATACCAGTGTGTGTGTGTGTGTGTTTTACACCAGTGTATACCAGTGTGTGTGTGTGTGTGTTTTACACCAGTGTATACCAGTGTGTGTGTGTGTGTGTGTGTTTTACACCAGTGTATACCAGTGTGTGTGTGTGTGTGTTACACCAGTGTATACCAGTGTGTGTGAGTGTTTATCACCAGCCTCTACCAGTGTGTGTGTGTGTTTTACACCAGCCTCTACCAGTGTGTGTGTGTGTTTTACACCAGCCTCTACCAGTGTGTGTGTGTGTGTGTTTTAAACAAGCCTCTACAAGTGTGTGTGTGTGTGTGTTTTACACCAGCCTCTACCAGTGTGTGTATGTGTGTGTGTGTTTTACACCAGTGTATACCAGTGTGTGTGTGTGTGTGTGTTTTACACCTGTGTATACCAGTGTGTGTGTGTTTTACACCAGTGTATACCAGTGTGTGTGTGTGTTTTACACCAGTGTATACCAGTGTGTGTGTGTGGTTTACACCAGTTTATACCAGTGTGTGTGTGTATGTTTTACACCAGTGTATACCAGTGTGTGTGTGTGTGTGTGTTTTAAACCAGTGTATACCAGTGTGTGTGTGTGTTTTCCACCAGTGTATACCAGTGTGTGTGTGTGTTTTACACCAGTGTATACCAGTGTGTGTGTGTGTGTGTGTGTGTGTTTTACACCAGTGTATACCAGTGTGTGTGTGTGTGTTTTACACCAGTGTATACCAGTGTGTGTGTGTGTGTGTTTTACACCAGTGTATACCAGTGTGTGTGTGTGTGTTTTACACCAGTGTATACCAGTGTGTGTGTGTGTGTTTTACACCAGTGTATACCAGTGTGTGTGTGTGTGTGTGTGTGTTTTACACCAGTGTATACCAGTGTGTGTGTGTGTGTGTTTTACACCTGTGTATAACAGTGTGTGTGTGTGTGTGTGTTTTACACCAGTGTATACCAGTGTGTGTGTGTGTTTTACACCAGTGTATACCATTGTGTGTGTGTGTGTTTTACACCAGTGTATACCAGTGTGTGTGTGTGTGTGTTTTACACCAGTGTATACCAGTGTGTGTGTGTGTGTTTTACACCAGTGTATACCAATGTGTGTGTGTGTTTTACACCAGTGTATACCAGTGTGTGTGTGTGTGTGTGTGTGTTTTACACCAGTGTATACCAGTGTGTGTGTGTGTGTGTGTTTTACACCAGTGTATACCAGTGTGTGTGTGTGTGTGTTTTACACCAGTGTATACCAGTGTGTGTGTGTGTGTGTGTTTTACACCAGTGTATACCAGTGTGTGTGTGTTTTACACCAGTGTATACCAGTGTGTGTGTGTGTGTGTGTGTGTGTGCTTTAACCAGTGTATACCAGTGTGTGTGTGTGTGTGTGTTTTACACCAGTGTATACCAGTGTGTGTGTGTGTGTGTGTGTGTTTTACACCAGTGTATACCAGTGTGTGTGTGTGTGTTTTACACCAGTGTATACCAGTGTGTGTGTGTGTGTCTTCTACACCAGTGTATACCAGTGTGTGTGTGTGTGTGTTTTTTACACCAGTGTATACCAGTGTGTGTGTGTGTGTGTGTTTTACACCAGTGTATACCAGTGTGTGTGTGTGTGTGTGTGTTTTACACCAGTGTATACCAGTGTGTGTGTGTGTTTTACACCAGTGTATACCAGTGTGTGTGTGTGTGTGTGTGTGTGTGTTTTACACCAGTGTATACCAGTGTGTGTGTGTGTGTGTTTTACACCAGTGTATACCAGTGTGTGTGTGTGTGTGTGTTTTACGCCAGTGTATACCAGTGTGTGTGTGTGTGTGTTTTACACCAGTGTATACCAGTGTGTGTGTGTGTGTGTTTTACACCAGTGTATACCAGTGTGTGTGTGTGTTTTACACCAGTGTATACCAGTGTGTGTGTGTGTGTGTGTTTTACACCAGTGTATACCAGTGTGTGTGTGTGTGTGTTTTACACCAGTGTATACCAGTGTGTGTGTGTGTGTGTGTTTTACACCAGTGTATACCAGTGTGTGTGTGTGTTTTACACCAGTGTATACCAGTGTGTGTGTGTGTGTGTGTGTTACACCAGTGTATACCAGTTTGTGTGTGTGTGTGTGTGTTTTACACCAGTGTATACCAGTGTGTGTGTGTGTGTGTGTGTTTTACACCAGTGTATACCAGTGTGTGTGTGTGTGTTTTACACCAGTGTATACCAGTGTGTGTGTGTGTGTGTTTTACACCAGTGTATACCAGTGTGTGTGTGTGTGTGTTTTACACCAGCCTCTACCAGTGTGTGTGTGTGTTTTACACCAGTGTATACCAGTGTGTGTGTGTGTGTTTTACACCAGTGTATACCAGTGTGTGTGTGTGTGTGTTTTACACCAGTGTATACCAGTGTGTGTGTGTGTGTGTTTTACACCAGTGTATACCAGTGTGTGTGTGTGTGTGTTTTACACCAGTGTATACCAGTGTGTGTGTGTGTGTGTTTTACACCAGTGTATACCAGTGTGTGTGTGTGTGTGTGTGTTTTACACCAGTGTATACCAGTGTGTGTGTGTGTGTGTTACACCAGTGTATACCAGTGTGTGTGAGTGTTTATCACCAGCCTCTACCAGTGTGTGTGTGTGTTTTACACCAGCCTCTACCAGTGTGTGTGTGTGTTTTACACCAGCCTCTACCAGTGTGTGTGTGTGTGTGTTTTAAACCAAGCCTCTACAAGTGTGTGTGTGTGTGTGTTTTACACCAGCCTTCTACCAGTGTGTGTATGTGTGTGTGTGTTTTACACCAGTGTATACCAGTGTGTGTGTGTGTGTGTGTTTTACACCAGTGTATACCAGTGTGTGTGTGTTTTTACACCAGTGTATACCAGTGTGTGTGTGTGTGTTTTACACCAGTGTATACCAGTGTGTGTGTGTGGTTTACACCAGTTTATACCAGTGTGTGTGTGTATGTTTTACACCAGTGTATACCAGTGTGTGTGTGTGTGTGTGTGTGTTTTAAACCAGTGTATACCAGTGTGTGTGTGTGTGTTTTCCACCAGTGTATACCAGTGTGTGTGTGTGTTTTACACCAGTGTATACCAGTGTGTGTGTGTGTGTGTGTGTGTGTTTTACACCAGTGTATACCAGTGTGTGTGTGTGTGTTTTACACCAGTGTATACCAGTGTGTGTGTGTGTGTGTTTTACACCAGTGTATACCAGTGTGTGTGTGTGTGTTTTACACCAGTGTATACCAGTGTGTGTGTGTGTGTGTTTTACACCAGTGTATACCAGTGTGTGTGTGTGTCGTGTGTGTGTGTTTACACCAGTGTATACCAGTGTGTGTGTGTGTGTGTTTTACACCTGTGTATAACAGTGTGTGTGTGTGTGTGTTTTACACCAGTGTATACCAGTGTGTGGTGTGTGTTTTACACCAGTGTATACCCATTGTGTGTGTGTGTGTTGTTACACCAGTGTATACCAGCTGTGTGTGTGTGTGTTTTTACACCAGTGTATACCAGTGTGTGTGTGTGTGTTTTACACCAGTGTATACCAATGTGTGTGTGTGTTTTTACACCAGTGTATACCAGTTGGTGTGTGTGTGTGTGTGTTTTACACCAGTGTATACCAGTGTGTGTGTGTGTGTGTTTTACACCAGTGTATACCAGTGCTGTGTGTGTGTGTGTTTTACACCAGTGTATACCAGTGTGTGTGTGTGTGTGTTTTACACCAGTGTATACCAGTGTGTGTGTGTTTTACACCAGTGTATACCAGTGTGTGTGTGTGTGTGTGTGTGTGCTTTAACCAGTGTATACCAGTGTGTGTGTGTGTGTGTGTTTTACACCAGTGTATACCAGTGTGTGTGTGTGTGTGTGTGTTTTACACCAGTGTATACCAGTGTGTGTGTGTGTGTTTTACACCAGTGTATACCAGTGTGTGTGTGTGTGTCTTCTACACCAGTGTATACCAGTGTGTGTGTGTGTGTGTGTGTGTGTTTTACACCAGTGTATACCAGTGTGTGTGTGTGTGTGTTTTACACCAGTGTATACCAGTGTGTGTGTGTGTGTGTGTGTTTTACACCAGTGTATACCAGTGTGTGTGTGTGTTTTACACCAGTGTATACCAGTGTGTGTGTGTGTGTGTGTGTGTGTGTGTTTTACACCAGTGTATACCAGTGTGTGTGTGTGTGTGTTTTACACCAGTGTATACCAGTGTGTGTGTGTGTGTGTGTTTTACGCCAGTGTATACCAGTGTGTGTGTGTGTGTGTTTTACACCAGTGTATACCAGTGTGTGTGTGTGTGTGTTTTACACCAGTGTATACCAGTGTGTGTGTGTGTTTTACACCAGTGTATACCAGTGTGTGTGTGTGTGTGTGTTTTACACCAGTGTATACCAGTGTGTGTGTGTGTGTGTTTTACACCAGTGTATACCAGTGTGTGTGTGTGTGTGTGTTACACCAGTGTATACCAGTGTGTGTGTGTGTTTTACACCAGTGTATACCAGTGTGTGTGAGTGTTTAACACCAGCCTCTACCAGTGTGTGTGTGTGTGTGTTTTACACCAGCCTCTACCAGTGTGTGTGTGTGTGTGTTTTACACCAGCCTCTACCAGTGTGTGTGTGTGTGTTACACCAGCCTC
Source organism: Cepaea nemoralis (assembly GCA_014155875.1). Taxonomy (NCBI): domain Eukaryota; kingdom Metazoa; phylum Mollusca; class Gastropoda; order Stylommatophora; family Helicidae; genus Cepaea; species Cepaea nemoralis. The sequence continues at coordinate 1,112,619 of JACEFZ010011317.1, read as the reverse complement.
TACCAGTGTGTGTGTGTGTGTTTTACACCAGTGTATACCAGTGTATGTGTGTGTGTGTTTTACACCAGTGTATACCAGTGTGTGTGTGTGTGTGTGTTTTACACCAGTGTATACCAGTGTGTGTGTGTGTTTTACACCAGTGTATACCAGTGTGTGTGTGTGTTTTACACCAGTGTATACCAGTGTGTGTGTGTGTTTTACACCAGCCTCTACCAGTGTGTGTGTGTGTGTTTTACACCAGCCTCTACCAGTGTGTGTGTGTGTGTTACACCAGCCTCTACCAGTGTGTGTGTGTGTGTTTTACACCAGTGTATACCAGTGTGTGTGTGTGGTTTACACCAGTGTATACCAGTGTGTGTGTGTGTGTGTGTGTTTTACACCAGTGTATACCAGTGTGTGTGTGTGTGTTTTACACCAGTGTATACCAGTGTGTGTGTGTGTGTTTTACACCAGTGTATACCAGTGTGTGTGTGTGTTTTACACCAGTGTATACCAGTGTGTGTGTGTGTGTTTTACACCAGTGTATACCAGTGTGTGTGTGTTACACCAGTGTATACCAGTGTGTGTGTGTGTGTTTTACACCAGTGTATACCAGTGTGTGTGTGTGTGTTTTACACCAGTGTATACCAGTGTGTGTGTGTGTGTGTGTGTGTGTGTGTTTTACACCAGTGTATACCAGTGTGTGTGTGTGTGTGTTTGACACCAGTGTATACCAGTGTGTGTGTGTGTGTGTGTGTTTTACACCAGTGTATACCAGTGTGTGTGTGTGTGTGTTTTACACCAGTGTATACCAGTGTGTGTGTGTGTGTGTTTTACACCAGTGTATACCAGTGTGTGTGTGTGTGTTTACACCAGTGTATACCAGTGTGTGTGTGTGTGTGTTTTACACCAGTGTATACCAGTGTGTGTGTGTGTGTGTGTTTTACACCAGTGTATACCAGTGTGTGTGTGTGTTTTACACAGTGTATACCAGTGTGTGTGTGTGTTGTGTGTGTGTGTGTGTGTGTGTGTTTTTGACACCAGTGTATACCAGTGTGTGTGTGTGTGTGTGTTTTACACCAGTGTATACCAGTGTGTGTGTGTGTGTGTGTGTGTGTGTGTGTGTTTTACACCAGTGTATACCAGTGTGTGTGTTTTACACCAGTGTATACCAGTGTGTGTGTGTGTGTTTTACACCAGTGTATACCAGTGTGTGTGTGTGTTTTACACCAGCGTATACCAGTGTGTGTGTGTGTGTGTGTGTTTTACACCAGTGTATACCAGTGTGTGTGTGTGTGTTTTACACCAGTGTATACCAGTGTGCGTGTGTGTGTGTTTTACACCAGTGTATACCAGTGTGTGTGTGTGTGTGTTTTACGCCGGTGTATACCAGTGTGTGTGTGTGTTTTACACCAGTGTATACCAGTGTGTGTGTGTGTGTTTTACACCAGTGTATACCAGTGTGTGTGTGTGTGTTTTACACAGTGTATACCAGTGTGTGTGTGTGTGTTTTACACCAGTGTATACCAGTGTGTGTGTGTGTGTGTTTTACACCAGTGTATACCAGTGTGTGTGTGTGTTTTACACCAGTGTATACCAGTGTGTGTGTGTGTGTTTTACACCAGTGTATACCAGTGTGTGTGTGTGTGTTTTACACCAGTGTATACCAGTGTGTGTGTGTGTGTTTTACACCAGTGTATACCAGTGTGTGTGTGTGTGTGTGTTTTACACCAGTGTATACCAGTGTGTGTGTGTGTGTGTTTTACACCAGTGTATACCAGTGTGTGTGAGTGTTTTACACCAGCCTCTACCAGTGTGTGTGTGTGTGTGAGTGTGTGTGTGTGTGTTGAACACCTATGTATGCCAGTGTGTGAGTGTTTAACACCAACCTCTACCAGTGCGACTGTGTGTGTGCGTGTGTGTGTGTGTGTGTGTTTATTAGCCTCTACCAGTGTGTGAGTGTTTACCCCTGTGTATACCAGTGTGTGAGTGTTTAACACCAGCCTCTATCATTATGTGTGTGTCTAACACTGACTTCCCGCGCCAACAACCGTTGCAGATATTGTGTGTGTGTTTTTCCTCCATCAGTTCCAACTTCCAATCGTCTTTACCTCCCTCCCACCATCAGCAAAATTGTCTTTTCCCTCCCGGCCTTCCCCTTTCCAGTCTGGGTCAGAAGCGAAACTTTTGTGAAACCCGTGTGGAAAATTTGTCTTTGATTTAGGAAAGATTGAGGCACGGAGAAAATTGATTAGAACGGCATGAAAAGAGAACAAACGTGTGGATTATGTTGGCGAGAGGGTCTCAGACTTGGAGCGCTGGCGGGAAAGTGTATGAGTCTCTCGGCGATGGAGGTCTACGTATGACTGATGTCTGCAAGTGTTACTTTGGGTGAGTGTTGCTGACGTTAACTCTTTATCGGGTCACAGCCTTGCTATTGGCAAACATGACAAGTGAATGACCCCAAGATATAACTAGGAAGTTGGACGAAAGGAAGCACAAACATGACAACTTAATGGCCCCAAGATGTAACTTGGATGTTGGACGAAAGGAAGCACGAAACAACATCAGCATTTATTGGCTGTTTCTGATTTACAGAGAAATTATACAGTCAGTAGTTTACCATAGCTTTCTGGATGACCGACGTCGATAACATTGAAATAAACGCTAACTGCTTCCAAATCGCCTGTGGCTGGTTTCGAACCCTTGACCCAGATCGTTCGGGGGATTTTGACACTGCGTTCAATAAGGCTTAAGCCACAGACATTGCCCCACATCAGATATGACCTTCTGGTTCAAGTCCATTTGGGTATATCCACCCCAAATATGATCTTCTGGCACAAACCTATTTGGATATATCCACACTAAATATGACTTTCTGGCACAAACCTATTTGGATATACTCACCCCAAATATGACTTTCTGACACAAACTTATTTGGGTATATCCACCCCAAATGTGATCTTCTGGCACAAACCTATTTGGATATATCCACACTAAATATGACTTTCTGGCACAAACCTATTTGGATATACCCACCCGAAATATGACTTTCTAGCACAAACCCATGTGGATATATCCGCCGCAAATATAACCTGATAAAACCAATTTAGATATATCCACCCCAGGTTTTATCATCTGTCACGAACCCGTTTGGAATATCCACCTCAAATATGACTTTCTGTAAAGAACCGTTTAGATATATCCATCCCAAACATGGACTTTTTGCATATCCTATTTACAGGACATCGTTGTCAACACAAGCACTTCTGTTGCTGTGGTGATGTCTTGGCAAGCTTACGTTCAGTACTTTGCTATTGCTTTCTGAACGACCGGCTCCCATACCATCACGTTAAAACCAGTGTGACACGGTCTGCTGCCAAATCGGTCGCAGCTGTGTTTCTAACACAGGTAAACGGCCTCACGAATCGAGCCCGCAAGTCCTTAGCTACGGAGACCGGCAAACATAGACTACTGTTACGAATATTTGCTATATTTTCACCAAATACTGGTGTTTCGAGTCCGCCCCACGTTATTGGCTTCAGTTACAAACGACTTTGGATAAATCCACCGCAATTATTAGTATTTTTTCACAAACTCTTATGGATATTTCACTCTCAGACTCAGATAGTTTTGCGAGCCCTACTTTAATATTTCCGCCCCAAATACTTGTCTTCTCTCGTGAAACCTTTGTTGATATTTCTGCCCCAAATACTGGTCTTCTGTCACGAACCCATCAGAATATATCAGTTTCTGTGTTTTTATGTTATCTGGGATAGTTCGTGGTATGAGTAGTTCATTTTCACTCACACACACACACACACACACACACACACACACACACACACACACTCACACACACACACAGAGACAGACAGACAGACAGACAGACAGACAGACAGACAGACAGACAGACAGACAGACAGACAGACAGAGAGAGAGAGAGAGAGAGAGAGAGAGAGAGAGAGAGAGAGAGAGAGAGAGCTCGGCATGACAATTCAAAATAACAAAACAGCATATGATAGTGAGTCAACTTTTATTCCAGTCAGTCACATTTCTTATGAACCCTGTCTGGGGATTCGTACCCCGGGCACCCGACGTTATAAATGTACCTGAGTTATATACGCCCCACTGGGTCCAGTCCAGTCTTGGTCTCTAATACTTATTAACATACACAGTCAGTACGCGCTGTCTACGTTGTCATTCTCTAAGCCAGCTTCACGCGCAGTCTATATTTCACTCTGTTAACACGGGAACATTAAGGTTTCTAAGGCGCAGTGTAACATTGAATGAACTTCAGATCATGTTTTCCCTCATGGTTGAATCATACAACAGGCCGACTATTCTTATGTGCATTCAGGCCTAGAAAATGTGATGGCACTGTCACAGACCCATAGCAGGAAAGTGCTCCGGTACAAATGTATTTATTTTATCTAAGAGGAACAAAATATTTACAGTTTTCCTCTCCGAAAATAAATTAATACAAATTCACATACGTTCCTGGACAACACGAACACATACCCACATTCCTACAAGTCGTGTCACGTCCCCTCTGCCTGCGTCGACTTACGACTACGACATGCAATACTGGCACCTTGCGGTCTTGACGGACGCTAGGTTTTTAAACCATCTTACGTCTCACACGCTCAGTGTGTGACCTATCTGCAATCATTTGTTTCCTTTGTCTTTATTCAATTTCTGATCTTTTCCCTCTATGCAACAAGATCAGCGGCGATTTGCTCCCAAGGTCCAATATCAATTCCTTTTATTTGGGAATGTCCTGAGTGCAGTGATGTCGGTTCTTAGCTCAACTCAAATCAGCTCTATCAATGTCTGTACCAGTCATGTGCCGCTTACACATATCTTTGAAACGTAGTAGAGCCCGACCTAGGGAGTCTCTGTGGCGAAGTGGTCAAGCCGTTTGCCTCGTGCTCCGAAGGTTGTGGGTTCGATTCCGGACCGCGTCCTTTGGTTTACGAGTTAAATGTTTCGGAGACTCCTGTGGGGTGTCGCTAAAAGCTACTGAGTTCGTGCTTTGTGCGACGCTTTCCGTGCTGCGGAAAGAGACAGAGCCATATGGGATAAAACCCGGTGCAATGAAGTCGATCCTGTCGACTTTTAAGCGACTATTTTTTAGAGGCCGACCTCGAGATGTTTACCCATCTGTAATTCACTAAATAAAAAGCATGTATCCTTCAGCTAATCTTGTGTTGGGCACTCCGCCAGGTAAACACGTCTTACCTGTGCCCGCAGGATCCCCTGCAATAAATGTTGGAGGAGCGGCAACTCATGTCCTTTCTCTAGATCGACTACCAGGCCTCTTATATCTATCTATACTTCAGTTTTCGTTGACTGATTATGGTCCTGTCCTCTGCCTGACACTCATACTTATTATTTAATTTTGTTGTTGTTCGCATATCGCTGCGACATATCGGGTACATCGCTGTCAACTTTAGCATCTTTCAGCTGATTGTTGATATCTTGGCAAGATTACGCTCAGTAGTTTGCCATTGCTTTTTGAGCGACCGGCTCACATACCCCATAGCCATAAGTTACCGACGCGGAGAGAACCGCTACCGATTCTCGCGCACGTCACGTTACTCACGAGAGTATACGGGATTACGGATAAAGTCGTGTAACTCCTAGACCAGAGAGTCCGGCATTATTTAATTTACAAACTGTAATATACGATGGAAAAACACCATATGGCTGTATGCATGTCCCAAGTATTGCTTTTTGTCAGTAACTCTTTTATATGTGTCCGTCCCAAATATGATCTTCTTTCACAAACCATGTTTCTGCCATAAACCATATCATATACTAATATAGCTGTCTGTCGCGAATCCTGTTCGCATTTGGTTTAACACCATGTTCTGTGGCGATCATATCGGTTGCCGTTATCATGGCCGGTATGAACCTGGGGATCGACCAGCCCAAGTACACGGTGGTGGCCAAACTGGTCTTGAAGCAATAATAAGAAAGATAATGGCTGCAGCAATATTTTACAATATACGATTATAATGAAACATAAAGTTATTGTCATTGTTAGAAAGGTATTTAAAAATTGCTGAAACCACGAGAAACCCCGAGGATAAACTAAACACTCCTTAGTCTGGATCTCACAAGGTGTAAAAAATAGTATTGTCATCTGTTTTTCTCTCTGCATCCCCCAATAGATCGTTATACCTCAACCAACTCACACCAAGCCATATATCATCTGCTATTATACCTCAACCAACTCCCACCAAGCCATATATCATCTGCTATTATACCTCAACCAACTCCCACCAAGCCATATATCATCTGCTATTATACCTCAACCAACTGACACCAAGCCATATATCATCTGCTATTATACCTCAACCAACTCCCACCAAGCCATATATCATCTGCTATTATACCTCAACCAACTCCCACCAAGCCATATATCATCTGCTATTATACCTCAACCAACTGACACCAAGCCATATATCATCTGCTATTATACCTCAACCAACTGACACCAAGCCATATATCATCTGCTTTTATACCTCAACCAACTCCCACCAAGCCATATATCATCTGCTATTATACCTCAACCAACTCCCACCAAGCCATATATCATCTGCTATTATACCTCAACCAACTCACACCAAGCCATATATCATCTGCTATTATACCTCAACCAACTGACACCAAGCCATATATCATCTGCTATTATACCTCAACCAACTCCCACCAAGCCATATATCATCTGCTATTATACCTCAACCAACTCCCACCAAGCCATATATCATCTGCTATTATACCTCAACCTACTCACACCAAACCATATATCATCTGCTATTATACCTCAACCAACTCCCACCAAGCCATATATCATCTGCTATTATACCTTAACCTACTCACACCAAGCCATATATCATCTGCTATTATACCTCAACCAACTGACACCAAGCCGTATATCATCTGCTATTATACCTCAACCAACTCCCACCAAGCCATATATCATCTGCTATTATACCTCAAGCAACTCCCACCAAGCCATATATCATCTGCTATTATACCTCAACCTACTCACACCAAGCCATATATCATCTGCTATTATACCTCAACCAACTCCCACCAAGCCATATATCATCTGCTATTATACCTCAACCAACTCACACCAAGCCGTATATCATCTGCTATTATACCTCAACCAACTCCCACCAAGCCATATATCATCTGCTATTATACCTCAACCACCTCCCACCAAGCCATATATCATCTACTATTATACCTCAACCAACTGACACCAAGCCATATATCATCTGCTATTATACCTCAACCTACTCACACCAAGCCATATATCATCTGCTATTATACCTCAACCAACTCCCACCAAGCCATATATCATCTGCTATTATACATCAACCAACTCCCACCAAGCCATATATCATCTGCTATTATACCTCAACCAACTCACACCAAGCCATATATAATCTGCTATTATACCTCAACCAACTCCCACCAAGCCATATATCATCTGCTATTATACCTCAACCAACTCACACCAAGCCATATATCATCTGCTATTATACCTCAACCAACTCACACCAAGCCTTATATCATCTGCTATTATACCTCAACCAACTCCCACCAAGCCATATATCATCTGCTATTATACCTCAACCAACTGACACCAAGCCATATATCATCTGCTATTATATCTCAACCAACTGACACCAAGCCATATATCATCTGCTATTAATCCTCAACGAACTCCCACCAAGCCATATATCATCTGCTATTAATCCTCAACCAACTCCCACCAAGCCATATATCATCTGCTATTATACCTCAACCAACTGACACCAAGCCATATATCATCTGCTATTATTCCTCAACCAACTCCCACCAAGCCATATATCATCTGCTATTATACCTCAACCAACTCCCACCAAGCCATATATCATCTGCTATTATACCTCAACCAACTCCCACCAAGCCATATATCATCTGCTATTATACCTCAACCAACTCCCACCAAGCCATATATCATCTGCTATTATACCTCAACCAACTCCCACCAAGCCATATATCATCTGCTATTATACCTCAACCAACTCCCACCAAGCCATATATCATCTGCTATTATACCTCAACCAACTGACACCAAGCCATATATCATCTGCTATTATACCTCAACCAACTGACACCAAGCCATATATCATCTGCTATTATACCTCAACCAACTCCCACCAAGCCATATATCATCTGCTATTATACCTCAACCAACTGACACCAAGCCATATATCATCTGCTATTATACATCAACCAACTCCCACCAAGCCATATATCATCTGCTATTATACCTCAACCAACTCCCACCAAGCCATATATCATCTGCTATTATACCTCAACCAACTGACACCAAGCCATATATCATCTGCTATTATACCTCAACCAACTCCCACCAAGCCATATATCATCTGCTATTATACCTCAACCAACTCCCACCAAGCCATATATCATCTGCTATTATACCTCAACCAACTCCCACCAAGCCATATATCATCTGCTATTATACCTCAACCAATTACCACCAAGCCATATATCATCTGCTATTATACCTCAACCAACTCCCACCAAGCCATATATCATCTGCTATTATACCTCAACCAACTCCCACCAAGCCATATATCATCTGCTATTATACCTCAACCTACTCACACCAAGCCATATATCATCTGCTATTATACCTCAACCAACTCCCACCAAGCCATATATCATCTGCTATTATACCTCAACCAACTCCCACCAAGCCATATATCATCTGCTATTATACCTCAACCAACTGACACCAAGCCATATATCATCTGCTATTATACCTCAACCAACTCCCACCAAGCCATATATCATCTGCTATTATACCTCAACCAACTCCCACCGAGCCATATATCATCTGCTATTATACCTCAACCAACTCCCACCAAGCCATATATCATCTGCTATTATACCTCAACCAACTCCCACCAAGCCATATATCATCTGCTATTATACCTCAACCAACTCCCACCATGCCATATATCATCTGCTATTATACCTCAACCAACTCCCACCAAGCCATATATCATCTGCTATTATACCTCAACCTACTCACACCAAGCCATATATCATCTGCTATTATACCTCAACCAACTCCCACCAAGCCATATATCATCTGCTATTATACCTCAACCAACTCCCACCTAGCCGTATATCATCTGCTATTATACCTCAACCAACTCCCACCAAGCCATATATCATCTGCTATTATACCTCAACCAACTCACACCAAGCCATATATCATCTGCTATTATACCTCAACCAACTCCCACCAAGCCATATATCATCTGCTATTATACCTCAACCAACTCCCACCAAGCCATATATCATCTGCTATTATACCTCAACCAACTCACACCAAGCCATATATCATCTGCTATTATACCTCAACCAACTCCCACCATGCCATATATCATCTGCTATTATACCTCAACCAACTCCCACCAAGCCATATATCATCTGCTATTAATCCTCAACCAACTCACAGCAAGTATAAGAGTACTGGCGAATAATATGATGTGGTGTGGATAGAGCAACTCGAAGTCACAGCAGTAGTTTCTCTGAGTTCCTCTTTTTTATCTCAGAAACTTGATATAATCACTATAAATTGACTTTCATCCTAGATGTTAACACACGTCCAACCGGTCCGAGATATCGTTGGTAACTCCCTTTGTGACCACTCTGTCGTCACAGCCTAGAAACCTAGTAGCCCCTTAGCTACCTCCTACTATGGTGCTTGCCCGTGCATTATTGAATACTAGACCCCTTCTCCTTGCACACCCATCTATATCCCCTATCAGAGAGACTCTGTTATACAAGCCGTATATCATCTCCTATTATGCCTCAACCAACTCACACCAAGCCGTATATCATCTTATATTATCCCTCAGCCAGCTCACACCAAGCTATATATCATTTCCTATCTTCTGTACACCCAATATTCTTCTTCTGTGTCTTTAATTGTCTTCTTTATGTATTTTAGGTCGCCCACTACTCCACTCGCCTCATGGATTCTATACAAGAGAGTGTCTAGTTATAGTATCCTCGGGTTATCTCTGGATAGCAAGCCAAACCAAGGCAAGCTGACGTGTTGTTTTTTAAGCACAACACCCCCAAATACATGGCCGTAGTATTAAAGTAAATATTCTGATGGCTCGTTTACTACTTCATTACTGCGTGGAAAGCATGAAGAAGAGGGAAGAAACTCCATTGTAACATGATTTATTCATTTTGTCAGAATGAACTAAAATACAATCGCTCCTGGCTGCTCTGGCGACCTGAATGCAATGCACTTACAACTGCAGTCTTCCAAAGATACACCAATAAATCAATCAACTGTGCTGACACCTTGCCGTCTTCGCAGACGACAGTTTATTATATTGTGCTTTAAAAAAGGGGGATAATAACTACAACCCATGGCGGTAGCAAATGCAACTAATCAGAGCCTCTCCATAGCACAAAGACTGGACTGAATTGTAGATATCATGTGTTGCCCATACAGCATAGTCCCTCTCTCGGCCTGCCTTGATTACTCCAGAGCACAGGTCACAAAAATACATCTGGAACAAGATAAGCTGCAGAAGCTGCCAGATTAGCAAAGCAATGCCTCAACTGTCCGTCTGTCGGAGCTTCGATCCTAGACCGGTTGCCAACCAAAGCCAGGGTCTGGTCTTCCCTGCCATGACATTTTGTCTTTAGGTTGCATTTTCTGGCACCAGGATAAGACCCTTCCAATTACGGTCTTAAGCCCGCAGCCGTTGGAACTATGTGATGTGTCGGGCTTGGTGAGCGCCGCCCAACAATAGTCGCTAAGAGAAAGCAGGTAGTACCGTTTACTGCTACATGGTAGCTCAGCCATATCTAAGACCTGACTAAACCAATCAACCTATACACATATAAGTGAGCCAGGACAGTGGGTGTTGGAGACTCATCACGTCAGACCTTTAATGCAAAGACGGTAGTTGATTATTAAGATTATGTTATCCACTTATAAAATTTATAAAGTCATATCTCACTCCGAATATCTTACAAGAAAGATACACTTTGTGACTGACTAATATATGTTTCATTTTTGTGTCAGGATGGTGTAAGAGGAAAAGCATGAGCTGATATGTTTGCGGGCATGACTGATGTGGGGGAGAGGACGGGCAATGGACCAGGCTGACATCCTAAATTGGCATTCATTAGCTTTTGCTTTGAAAGAACTTCAAGTCAGACGAGGCCATCCTAGACTAGCGCCATACGCGAAGTCAAAGAAAAATAGTCAACCAACACAGAACTCGTGTTATCAGTCGCTATACGCTTTGAGAGATATTGAGGTAAGGATTTGGACACTTATGAAAGAATAGTTCGAGGTGCAATAGGGATGATTTATCGGCTGGCTAACTAAACGAGTGGCGGACTGGGTCTAAACATATTGGTTCTCTTGACTAGAACATTGTTTAACATTGTTAGTGCACTTTCTAATGTTGAAGGACCCACTCGCTATCGGGCAAGTTGACACCCAGACCGATGCGTCACTGGTTATGCTTATTCATTGATTCAGTAGCACGTCGTTTACAGAACCTTGATCACATAACAACCTTCCGGAAATCTTCTCGGTCATAAGCAAGATGTCCCTCGTCCGATACACCCATCTGGAGATCATCCTGCACTCATCTTCTCTTTGTCCTTCCTCTTCCTCTCTTCCTGGACATATACCCCTCCATTATTGTTCTCTCTAAATATTCATGCCGTATCAAGTGACTAAAATATTTAAATTTTCTTTGTTTTATCATCTTTAGTAGCCAACCTTCTTCAATATTCAGATCTTAACGTTTGGGTGCATTTGTTCTTTTCTTTATCCAGGATATTCTTAGAACCCGTCTATAAAATTTATATTCAAAGGCATTTATGCACTGTTCAGCTTGTTTCGGTGTCCTGGTCTCACAGGCGTATGTTGCAATGAGAAAGGTGCATGCTCTTAAAATATCTAATTTGTGTAGGTCTATCTGCCCCCCCCCTCCCTCCACAATTTTTTCAGTTGTCAATAGATATTCGTGTTTTAATTTCTTTCATTTTGTCACCATTATTGGTTATTAATTACCCGCAAGGGGCGAGAGGGCTATGGAGGTTAGGCATTGGTAGTAACTTTGGTAAGGATGGCTGTCACTCCCTTTTCAGGGGACCATCCCCCACTGGTCCAAGCCTGACACCCAGCTTGCGTCTATGGCTCCTAGTAGCTGTCAGCATGCGACAGCGGCCATTCCCCGGGCAACAGCTGTGACAGGCTGGCTAAACCAGGCATGGGTAGCCGATTTGGTGTCAAACTGATCGGTGAATTAGGGTATGCCTACCCAGCATGTGAAGACAGGATTCGGCAGACTGCGCTGAAGAATTCATTCCTGATTCAACGGGCAAGACGGCGTTTACCTGCAAAACGTTGTGGAACGTAATGAGCACGGCAAGGCATGTAGAGCGCCCTGGTCTCCAGTCGTCTTGACATGTCTGCCAACGGACTCAGATGGACTCAGGCGAGAGAGTGAAGTCGACGAATTGCGCAACTCTTCCTCACTTTAATCCAATTCATCGCGCAAGTCATTCTTCATCCAACGTCATATATCACCTTCAAGCCCTGTGGCGATGGGCGAGCGGCGAAGCGGCAGGCGTGGGTACGTGGGTACAAGATATATCATCTGCTATTATACCTCAACCAACTCCCACCAAGCCATATATCATCTGCTATTATACCTCAACCAACTCCCACCAAGCCATATATCATCTGCTATTATACCTCAACCAACTGACACCAAGCCATATATCATCTGCTATTATACCTCAACCAACTCCCACCAAGCCGTATATCATCTGCTATTATACCTCAACCAACTCCCACCAAGCCATATATCATCTGCTATTATACCTCAACCAACTCCCACCAAGCCATATATCATCTGCTATTATACCTCAACCAACTCCCACCAAGCCATATATCATCTGCTATTATACCTCAACCACCTCCCACCAAGCCATATATCATCTACTACTATACCTCAACCAACTGACACCAAGCCATATATCATCTGCTATTATACCTCAACCTACTCACACCAAGCCATATATCATCTGCTATTATACCTCAACCAACTCACACCAAGCCGTATATCATCTGCTATTATACCTCAACCAACTCCCACCAAGCCATATATCATCTGTTATTATACCTCAACCAACTCCCACCAAGCCATATATCATCTGCTATTATACCTCAACCTACTCACACCAAGCCATATATCATCTGCTATTATACCTCAACCAACGCCCACCAAGCCATATATCATCTGCTATTATACCTCAACCAACTCACACCAAGCCGTATATCATCTGCTATTATACCTCAACCAACTCCCACCAAGCCATATATCATCTGCTATTATACCTCAACCAACTCCCACCAAGCCATATATCATCTGCTATTATACCTCAACCAACTGACACCAAGCCATATATCATCTGCTATTATACCTCAACCTACTTACACCAAGCCATATATCATCTGCTATTATACCTCAACCAACTCCCACCAAGCCATATATCATCTGCTATTATACATCAACCAACTCCCACCAAGCCATATATCATCTGCTATTATACCTCGACCAACTCACACCAAGCCATATATCATCTGCTATTATACCTCAACCAACTCCCACCAAGCCATATATCATCTGCTATTATACCTCAACCAACTCACACCAAGCCATATATCATCTGCTATTATACCTCAACCAACTGACACCAAGCCATATATCATCTGCTATTAATCCTCAACTAACTCCCACCAAGCCATATATCATCTGCTATTATACCTCAACCAACTCACACCAAGCCATATATCATCTGCTATTATACCTCAACCTACTCACACCAAGCCATATATCATCTGCTATTATACTTCAACCAACTCCCACCAAGCCGTATATCATCTGCTATTATACCTCAACCAACTCCCACCAAGCCATATATCATCTGCTATTATACCTCAACCAACTGACACCAAGCCATATATCATCTGCTATTATACCTCAACCAACTGACACCAAGCCATATATCATCTGCTATTATACCTCAACCAACTCCCACCAAGCCATATATCATCTGCTATTATACCTCAACCAACTCCCACCAAGCCATATATCATCTGCTATTAATCCTCAACCAACTCACAGCAAGTATAAGAGTACTGGCGAATAATATGATGTGGTGTGGATAGAGCAACTCGAAGTCACAGCAGTAGTTTCTATGAGTTCCTCTTTATTATCTCAGAAACTTGATATAATCACTATAAATTGACTTTCATCCTAGATGTTAACACACGTCCAACCGGTCCGAGATATCGTTGGTAACTCCCTTTGTGACCACTCTGTCGTCACAGCCTAGAAACCTAGTAGCCCCTTAGCTACCTCCTACTATGGTGCTTGCCCGTGCATTATTGAATACTAGACCCCTTCTCCTTGCACACCCATCTATATCCCCTATCAGAGAGACTCTGTTATACAAGCCGTATATCATCTCCTATTATGCCTCAACCAACTCACACCAAGCCGTATATCATCTTATATTATCCCTCAGCCAGCTCACACCAAGCTATATATCATCTCCTATCTTCTGTACACCCAATATTCTTCTTCTGTGTCTTTAATTGTCTTCTTTATGTATTTTAGGTCGCCCACTACTCCACTCGCCTCATGGATTCTATACAAGAGAGTGTCTAGTTATAGTATCCTCGGGTTATCTCTGGATAGCAAGCCAAACCAAGGCAAGCTGACGTGTTGTTTTTTAAGCACAACACCCCCAAATACATGGCCGTAGTATTAAAGTAAATATTCTGATGGCTCGTTTACTACTTCATTACTGCGTGGAAAGCATGAAGAAGAGGGAAGAAACTCCATTGTAACATGATTTATTCATTTTGTCAGAATGAACTAAAATACAATCGCTCCTGGCTGCTCTGGCGACCTGAATGCAATGCACTTACAACTGCAGTCTTCCAAAGATACACCAATAAATCAATCAACTGTGCTGACACCTTGCCGTCTTCGCAGACGACAGTTTATTATATTGTGCTTTAAAAAGGGGGGATAATAACTACAACCCATGGCGGTAGCAAATGCAACTAATCAGAGCCTCTCCATAGCACAAAGACTGGACTGAATTGTAGATATCATGTGTTGCCCATACAGCATAGTCCCTCTCTCGGTCTGCCTTGATTACTCCAGAGCACAGGCACAAAAATACATCTGGAACAAGATAAGCTGCAGAAGCTGCCAGATTAGCAAAGCAATGCCTCAACTGTCCGTCTGTCGGAGCTTCGATCCTAGACCGGTTGCCAACCAAAGCCAGGGTCTGGTCTTCCCTGCCATGACATTTTGTCTTTAGGTTGCATTTTCTGGCACCAGGATAAGACCCTTCCAATTACGGTCTTAAGCCCGCAGCCGTTGGAACTATGTGATGTGTCGGGCTTGGTGAGCGCCGCCCAACAATAGTCGCTAAGAGAAAGCAGGTAGTACCGTTTACTGCTACATGGTAGCTCAGCCATATCTAAGACCTGACTAAACCAATCAACCTATACACATATAAGTGAGCCAGGACAGTGGGTGTTGGAGACTCATCACGTCAGACTTTTAATGCAAAGACGGTAGTTGATTATTAAGATTATGTTATCCACTTATAAAATTTATAAAGTCATATCTCACTCCGAATATCTTACAAGAAAGATACACTTTGTGACTGACTAATATATGTTTCATTTTTGTGTCAGGATGGTGTAAGAGGAAAAGCATGAGCTGATATGTTTGCGGGCATGACTGATGTGGGGGAGAGGACGGGCAATGGACCAGGCTGACATCCTAAATTGGCATTCATTAGCTTTTGCTTTGAAAGAACTTCAAGTCAGACGAGGCCATCCTAGACTAGCGCCATACGCGAAGTCAAAGAAAAATAGTCAACCAACACAGAACTCGTGTTATCAGTCGCTATACGCTTTGAGAGATATTGAGGTAAGGATTTGGACACTTATGAAAGAATAGTTCGAGGTGCAATAGGGATGATTTATCGGCTGGCTAACTAAACGAGTGGCGGACTGGGTCTAAACATATTGGTTCTCTTGACTAGAACATTGTTTAACATTGTTAGCGCACTTTCTAATGTTGAAGGACCCACTCGCTATCGGGCAAGTTGACACCCAGACCGATGCGTCACTGGTTATGCTTATTCATTGATTCAGTAGCACGTCGTTTACAGAACCTTGATCACATAACAACCTTCCGGAAATCTTCTCGGTCATAAGCAAGATGTCCCTCGTCCGATACACCCATCTGGAGATCATCCTGCACTCATCTTCTCTTTGTCCTTCCTCTTCCTCTCTTCCTGGACATATACCCCTCCATTATTGTTCTCTCTAAATATTCATGCCGTGTCAAGTGACTAAAATATTTAAATTTTCTTTGTTTTATCATCTTTAGTAGCCAACCTTCTTCAATATTCAGATCTTAACGTTTGGGTGCATTTGTTCTTTTCTTTATCCAGGATATTCTTAGAACCCGTCTATAAAATTTATATTCAAAGGCATTTATGCACTGTTCAGCTTGTTTCGGTGTCCTGGTCTCACAGGCGTATGTTGCAATGAGAAAGGTGCATGCTCTTAAAATATCTAATTTGTGTAGGTCTATCTGCCCCCCCCCCCTCCCTCCACATTTTTTTCAGTTGTCAATAGATATTCGTGTTTTAATTTCTTTCATTTTGTCACCATTATTGGTTATTAATTACCCGCAAGGGGCGAGGGGGCTATGGAGGTTAGGCATCGGTAGTAACTTTGGTAAGGATGGCTGTCACTCCCTTTTCAGGGGACCATCCCCCACTGGTCCAAGCCTGACACCCAGCTTGCGTCTATGGCTCCTAGTAGCTGTCAGCATGCGACAGCGGCCACTCCCCGGGCAACAGCTGTGACAGGCTGGCTAAACCAGGCATGGGTAGCCGATTTGGTGTCAAACTGATCGGTGAATTAGGGTATGCCTACCCAGCATGTGAAGACAGGATTCGGCAGACTGCGCTGAAGAATTCATTCCTGATTCAACGGGCAAGACGGCGTTTACCTGCAAAACGTTGTGGAACGTAATGAGCACGGCAAGGCATGTAGAGCTCCCTGGTCTCCAGTCGTCTTGACATGTCTGCCAACGGACTCAGATGGACTCAGGCGAGAGAGTGAAGTCGACGAATTGCGCAACTCTTCCTCACTTTAATCCAATTCATCGCGCAAGTCATTCTTCATCCAACGTCATATATCACCTTCAAGCCCTGTGGCGATGGGCGAGCGGCGAAGCGGCAGGCGTGGGTACGCTGGCAGCCGTATTCGCAGACCTGCACACTGGCGGCTCAGGCCATATAGTCGTCTTCTACTGACCGGAGCAGCAGTGGGATTCGGCAGCCCCCTGAGCAACTGAGCAGCCCTCTATAGGAACACACTGCTCACCTCCGTAGCATGAGGAAGGGGCTAGAAAAGGTGCCATAAACATTGTCTGCTCCATCATTACCTAACCAGCTAGCCGCGGTTGGTGGGTACCCTATACTGCGGTCGACATATGTCAAAGATCTAAATATGAGTTTACAGAGTTAAGAATATAAGTAACTAGCTGACCCGGCCCGGCTTCGCCCAGTCCTTGGTGGGGAGCATCTCATTTAATTCATATAAGTAGTCATATAAGTTCCCGTTCCCGTTACCGACTATCTGTCTGTCTGTCTGTCTGTCTGTCTGTCTGACCCAGCCCGGCATCGCCCAGCTCCTCGTGTGGAGCATCTCATGTAATTCATATAAGTAGTCATATAAGCTCACGTTCCCGTTCCCGACTATCTATCTGTCTGTCTGTCTGTCTATCTGTCTGTCTGTCTGTCTGATCCGGCCCGGCTTTGCCCAGCTCCTGATGGGGAGCATCTCATTTAATTCATATAAGTAGTCATATAAGTTCCCGTTCCCGACTGTCTGTCTGTCTGTCTGTCTGTTTGTCTGTCTGTCTGTCTGTCTGTCTGTCTGTCTGTCTAATCATTTATTGGTTGCAGTTAGAACAACCTTAGATAAACGAAGACCAACTTACAAAAAGCATTAGAAAGAGCACTTGAAAGATCTTTACATCTTCCCCAACAATTAACTTGGGTAAATGGAGCAGCGGCAGCAGCAACAGAAGAAGAAGAAAAAGGAGGAGTAGGAGCTGGGAGGAGGAAGAGGGAGGTGGAGGAGGGAGGAAGAGGGAGGAGGAGGAGGGAGGAAGAGATAGGCGGAGAGAGGAGGAGGGAGGAGGAAGGAGGAGGAAGGAGGAGGAGTAGTAGGGAGGAGGAGGGATTAGGAGGAGGAGAAAGGAGGAGGGAGGAAGGAGGAGGATGAGGGAGGAGGAGGAGGGAGAAGGAGGGAGGAGAAGAACGCAGGAGGAGGAGGGGGAGCAGGAGAGGGAGGAGGAGGGAGATGGAGGAGGAGGAGGGAGGAGGCGGAGGGAAGAGGGAGAAGGAGGAGGGAGGAGAAGGAGGGGGAGGAGGAGGAGGAGGGATGAGGAGGGAGGAGGAGGGATGAGGAAGAGAGAGGGGGAGGAAGAGGGAGGAGGAGAGAGGAAGAGGGAGGAGAAGGAGGAGGGGGAGGACGTAGGGGAGGAGGAGGGAGGAGGAGAAGGGAGGAGGAAGGAAGAGGAGTGATTAGGAGGAGGCAGAGAAGGAAAGATGGAGAAGAGGGAGGAGGAGGAAGGGGAAAGAGGGGAGGAAGGAGGAGGAAGAGTAAGGAGGAGGAGGAGAAAGAGGAGAGGCGGGATGGGGGAGGGGAGGGGAACAGAGGAAATAGGGTAGGAGGATTCGTATTTTGTGTTCTGGTGTTTGACTTTGGTTTTGGTATTGATGGGTGGAGTGGTGGGGAGGAGCTGCATGTTGTGAATTTCGATGTTGTTTGTAGAGTTTGTTTGTATGTTGGTTTGTTGTCTTGTTGATTGGTTTGGATTCTTGGTGTGGATTGGATTGCGATTTTTTTTCGGTGTGTTTGAGTTGGGAATGGGTTGGTGAATTGTTATTAGTTGTGGGTGTTTTGTGGGGATATGCTGTTAGGGGGTTGGGTGGATGGTAAGTCTTGGGGGAGATTGTTTTTTCTTGTTAGTTATTTTATGTGTTTTCATTTGTGCGATTTTTTTTCGTTCTTGGTTTGTGATTTGGTAATTTCATTTTAGTAGGAGGAATAGTAACGCAATGATCCTGTTAGATGTAATATGGCTGAAGTTTGTTCCTGTCTTCTTAGAGTTTGTCGACAGTTTGTACAGAATATTATAAAAATCTTCAAACTATTGATTAATAGAGAATTATGGTAACTTATTTATTTTTTTATTTCTTTAGCATAAAAATGTATGAGTACAAATGTTTTATGCATTATGCATTATTTTGATGAAAACTTTTGAAAATGTCCTTAAAGAAATTTGTATTCCATTTTTATCTTTGTTTTTATTCTTTATCTTATAGTATTCCTTGGTAACATAACTATGGACATTAGAGATTTATTTTTTCCCTAGATTATAATATATCTTTTTAAATAACATTTTATGAATTCGCCCCTATTATGTATTTGTTGCCGTATATTATTCGTGGTAATTTTTTCCATCGATTTTAAAGTTTCTTTGGTTCTCCCCTTGAAAATAATTCATTTTTACTTCAAGTTCTTCTGGTCAAAAATAATAACTATTATTCCTTTGAGATTTCTTCTTTTTGTATTTTTTTTGGGATTAGAAATTTACTAATTTATGAATAAAATTTTTCTGAGTATCTCATTCTTCTTAATTCGATTTTGGATTTAAATTGCGTGTTGTCCGATATTTCTACCACTACCAACTTCTACCTATAGGCAAGTGGAAAAAGAAAAAAAAACAATTATGTTTTGGGCATTGTGTACAGTTCTGGAATGTAACTATAGAATGGTTAGAATATATTTCATCGAAGACAGGGCATCTTGTATGGGCCGTGTTTTCGCGAGCGCTAAAGGACATACGGACATATCTTAGACAGAATCCAGATCTGGAAAGAGATCGCCTTTTATATATTAATTGACTATTTAGCTGACATTACCTGTCCTCGGCTATTGGTATTTTCTTCGCCTTCAGTCAACTGTGGTTGGGGAGGCATCTCATTTAATTCATATAAGTTCTCGTTCCATTCGTTTACCCGTGTGGATTATTCCTTCTTTCTGTTTCTGTCTGATTTCTGTATCTTGTCGTGTTGTCTGTCCTGTCTGTCTGTCTGTCTGTCTTTGTCTGTCTGTTCTGTCTGTCTTGTCTGTCCTTTCTGTCTGATCTTGTTAATTCCGGTTCCCGCATTGTCCCAGCTCCTGGTGTTGGAGGCATCTCGTTAAATTCATATACTTTAGTCATATATTAGTTTCCCGTTTTTCCCGACTATCTGTCTGTCTGTCTGTCTGTCTTGTCTGTTCTGTCTTCTGTCTGTCTGTCCGGTCTTATTTCTGTTCTGTCTGTCTGATTTCTGATTTCCGGTTTTTTTTCTTGTCTGTCTCTTGTCCCTATCTTGGGTCATGCCTATGATCCCTTGTCCGGGCTTTTCGGTTCCCGTCCAATTCTGGTATTTGGGGAGCGTCTCTCATTTAATTCATTATAAGTAGTACTCTAATTTAAAGTTTTCTCTATTAAATTCATACTATTATGTTCTTATTTGTTAAAAAGTAACTTAAAATATTAGAATGTCCTTTTCCCCCACATTCCATTCCATTATTTTTTAAATGAAATTACTCTTTTCTATGTTCCCCTTGCATGATTAACAGTAACTCAAGCAAATAAATGTATGATTTTTACAATGTTTCATATTTGATGTTCATTGTTCTTTATTTTTTATGAAAATCTATTTTGAAATAATTGCATTACAGATTTGTAAGTCATTATTTATGATAACTCAATATGCCGGTACATATCTTTATGGCATCAGAGTTTTATAAATCGTTTTTGACAACGATGCCACAATATTGACTTATAATTTAGTATTACTATGAACAGTTTAATGCCTTCCTTTATATATAACTTTTTATAATTTAAAACAAAAATACGGAGTTATGTGTCCCTGACTATATGAATTATTGTATAGATGAAAAAAGGAAAAACATGTAAATATACTGAGTAACGACAGGCGATTTTCACACTGATAACATCAATATTTCACAGTTGGCAGCTATCTTTATAATGAAGAGATGTAGGCGTTTATATGAAAATGTTCAATACTCATCTTATGGGCCTGTCGCGAACAACATAAGTACATATGCTAGATTTACTAGACTAATCCTTAGTTATAATTTATAATTGTAATGTAGCTAATGGACAGAGTTTTTATCTAAGACTACCAGACAGGCAGAAGAACATTCCTAGCGTGCTACATAAATAGTTCTTCACATTAACGGGACACACTTGTGTCAACCAATGAGAGCATTGAGTCATTAAGTGATAAATTCGAGGGTTGTCCTCAAATACACCATTAGGAAACATTTTATTATACCGTCTTCGATTCGATGTAATATCTCACATATTGAGGTTAGTCAGGATTTTTATTCGAGTTTTAACTGACCTTATGCGTGCTTATGACATTCATTTCACGCTAAAGACTTCTTCTCGCCAGCGCACGGCAGTTATTCTTGAGATTGCATTCCAACTGTTCCTTGTTTTCTTCGATATACACGCGACTGGAGACGTCTCTGGAGAGTAGACGTGTTCCTTATTGGAATACTATAAATTGTTTATTAAGACATAGTTGATATTGTTATGGCTTTAATTTCCATTCAGTTATTTTAATAGTATTCATTTATTTCACCTTTTCTTCAGTTGCATTCTGGTTGTAACGTACCTTAATTTTTGTTTGATTTGTCAATGAAATGTAATTTTTTCTTCCTCTTGTCAAGCTTTGCTTGTATTCAGTCTCTTAAATTAATTGTTACCTTTTGCAAATTGACCGGAGTTATATTAATATTATATTTTTTCCGTGTGTTGGATGCATAAGTGTTTATTTGTGGATATTGGATCGCTTGAAATCCATTTTTTTTTTTTGCTGCAATGTCATAGTTGCTGAATTCCATTACAGTACAAAGACTAAATGAATTTTATTTCAGAACAGTGTAAAGTTAAAATGTGATCAAACCATTTTTTCCTTATTCTTACAAGTAGGGACTTTTTGGAATTACGCACCCTACGTTGATCTAGAGACTGGCTGTGTGGGATCATCTCGTGAGAGACGACCTAGCACTGAATTGAGAGAGAGCTGGGTCAGTGTACAACATATCTGCATTTGCAGCCTTTTTGAGTGATTGTTTTTTTCGATCGATCATCGACTTTGCTAGAAGAATGGCCAAATCTGTTTGAAGTAGGTGCGTCCCATCTCACATTTTTTTCTCATTCTGAGTGGAATTGGAAAGTCCGAGGATATAAAGATTACGCCAGTCCTGGTGGGGGCTTTTGCCATTAAATCGGCGCTGGTAGGCAAACGATTAGCTTGATTTCCGAAGAGTGTGCTTATAAATTCTGTTAACATGCTTATATTCCATTAAGTTGCCTCTCTTGATTAATGGAAGTGCAGCCATGCACCCACTGTGAGTGTCTACCACCAACTAATGACCATATGAAATAGTTCAAGAACTAAGTTCTCAATTTGAGGAGCTGCACAGGTAATTTAACTTCTGTTCCCTGTAAAGGAGGCCAACTTAGACTTTCCTGGTGGATTTTCAATGAAAGGCATAGCTAGATTAGCTCATGGACTCCCACCTGTATTTGGTAATTGTTGGCATTATTGGAAATTGCAATTTATAAAATATATTTAGATAGAATGTTTAAATATTTCTTATATAATTTATTCATTTTAATTAAAATCTCTTTTTTATTATATCATATATTAAATTCTTTAATTTTAGTGACTTACTATTATATTTATTTTTTCTTCCATGTCACCAACCACGGATCTATTTGGAAATTGCTTAACGAGCAATGACTTTGCTCCTCGTCAGATATCGTGCCGAACACGGATCTCCTATGATTTTACCAAGCACAAGGGTTTCGCAGGGTCTTCCCATGGGGAAAATGTAGGGCATCCATTGTGGATGGGCACCACCGCGTTCTCGACATATCACGGGCACCATTATCTCATATTGTACTATGCCATTATTTCGTCAGGAGGAGTTGGATCAGCAATTTGACGATCGGGTTGATTCAAATCTTTTCCGTTGGTGTGTTCCTATGATTGACATGACCTTTTTTTAATTTACCGTCTTTAATATTCTCTCGAAATATTTTAATATAAGTCTACATTATCAAACCCACTCTCTCTCCACGGCTTCCTTTCAAATGGGTGATTTTGAAAAATGCCAAAAAGTTAAAATAAACTTAAATGTTCCTCTAGCCTAGTAAAACAATCTAAAGAAAAGTTCATCTGTCGTATTGAAAATATGTTCTGGATGACCTCCTTCAAATACTCGCAATTGCTGATTGCAGCTTTAAGGTAGTTTTTTATTTTCAGGATGCAAGTTAAAAGATTGTGTGAAGAGCCCTTAAATAGTGCGCATAATATGTGTTTACATACGACTTGCATTGATGTTGCTTCAATCATTCTGAGGATCTCAGATTCCTTAATTTATTTATTATTTGCTTCCCCCCTTCCCCTTTTTATATGTTTTCCTTCTCCATTCCGTTCTTGTTACACTCCCTTCCTTCATTGTCTTCTTCCCTCCTCTTTTGCATATTCACTTCATTGCACCGAAAGCAATGTTGGATTTAGAGTATTTACTTATGTGTTTGATGATAAGATTCTGAAGATCATTCAATTCCAAAATTATTGCTAGGCCGTGTCTGAGTAACCGGAATTTCATCTCCTTCATTTTTAATCTCCATTTTGTTTTTTTGTTATGAGTTTATTATTATGATTCTCCCAAGGTTCAACATGTGAAGGACCGTCGAAAGTTTCAACATAAAATATATTTAGATGATTTCCTATTTCAAGAACATGACAGATTAATAGTGCACATTGAAACTTGTGGGATTTTCGGGCACATGGACATGGACTTGATCTTTTTTCTTTTTCCTTGGTGCTGAGGCAGCAAGCTGTATTAATTCAATGTGCTTTTGCTGACAGACATGATAATTTGAAAATTACTTTTTCTACAAATTACTCACTGAAAGGGTCTATTTGTCCTACATACAAATCCAGGCATAGTTTCCATTGTTCGTCCTTTTTCAGTGCTTGAAATTCATTGTAGAATTAAGCGACATTAAGAAGAGTAGTAAATCCTTCTAACTGCATTGCATTTGGCATTGGGGCAGATTTTATTTGCGATTTCAGCAACATCTCTTTGTTAAATGCAACTTCTCTTCTTCTCTGATGAACTATTTTCCAACTGTCCTTCGCTTCTAGTTACCTATCTAATGATACATCTTTATGATGACCTTGCTCAATCCATTAGTTGTGGAAGATGTAAAGTTCAAGGAGCCAATTTCTCAGCAACATTTTCTTTCGCGGAGGGTCAAGATTTCTGGTCCCTGTTATTCTCCATCTCCAGCAGATGATTATTACAATGCAGAGAATTTAGCAGTTCTTCAACGCTAGCTTCTTTTACAAACATATGGGTAATTTACTGACGATCTTGCCTTACAAGAAATTTTCATTAAGATGTCTCGAAATATAACTATATACATATGTTAAACATTATGAAAAAATAAATAACATATTAAATATCAATTTAGTCCACTCCTTTACAGAACTAAAGGAAACCGCCATATTTCCTGGTGTCAACCACCTGTGATGGCATCTCATTTTGTTTTCAATTGCAGGGAAGATACTTCGTCTTCATTGCTTCAAGAATCTTTATCATTCTCTTAGTTGCCTTTGTTATTTTTTCGTATTTCAAGGATCTCTTCCCCGAAAGCCAGTTTGTGGCTTTCATATGAAAAGACTACGTTTGGAACTATTGACTTGGTTTTTTCTGCTGCAGTTTTTTTTTTTATTATTTTTTTTATTTTTTTCATTATTTTTCTTGTATGCTCACTGTTCAAGAGCACTGTTTCCGAGTAACTGAACTCAAACTGTTTCTCCACTTTCATATTTGAGCCTTTAGCCTTTTATCAGTGTCTTTTGGATTAGGCTGTCTAGTTGCAGAGTCTTTGTTTATATAGGATGTGATGAATTATGATTGCAATAAATATTGGTATTGTTTTTCCTTGCAAATATGGGTTTTTGTCTCAAATTAGTGCATTCTATATTTCTATTGATGGGTTATTTCAATGTGGCAAATAAGTAGTAGTTCTCAGAAAAATGGTGAAATTCTGTCTGATGCCCTACCTGTCACCAGGTGGGTGTGAAGCAATGGATGTGTCCCTTGGCTTTTATTTTTATGATTCTTTACCATATGTATCTCTTTCTAGTTGTTCTGTGCCTCATGTGTTTAGCAGATTTTTTGGTTCTAATTATGCACTTTTACTTTGGATGATTCAATTACGACAATTTGGAATTGTGGATAGACAGGATCATTTTCCTTGCTATTGGTTATGGAAAATTTATTTCATATTTTTGTATTTCAGATATGCTTTGAAAGCTAAAATTAACCAAAATTTATTAACAGATCTATATTTCGACACCGTCTAGAGAGCCTTTATTTTGATGGATGGTTTGTCGATCTGTATATTTAATGTCCAACTCAGAGTTGCAGTTACATTGCAACAAAAGTTTCAGCTTTTCTTTCGATCTTGACATGCTTCTGTTGACTTTGTGTGCTCAATGTCAATCTTTGGAGATTGACTAGTTAGTTATGTTTTTATTTCTATTGCTCAATGTTTCTGCTAGGAGTTAATACCGCATTTATTATTTTTTGCATTAACTGTGTGCTCGAATACGAATAATGTAGTGTAATGGTGTCATAGACTACTCAGTGTTTTTGGACAATTAATTTTCAATTCTCGTTTTTCTTGTTGGCAGTTATTGCACTTGTGTGTTTTTCACAAACTGCTCATTTATTCTTGATTGACTGTTAAGGTTGAATGCAAGAATCTATTTTTTTAAAGTGTGGTTGTCCAGTTCGGCGTCAATTATTTGACTATGATTTGTACAAGTATTTTATTTTTGATTTTTGGTACAATAAATTTATTGGAAAATAGAGCCTGGCGAACCAAAACTGAATAGTCTACTTAAGCATTTGTATTATTCCCATCCTACACCACTGCTTTATTTATATTATTTTGCTTGTGAAACTTCTGGACTTGTTTTATCAGCTTACACGCTTAAGGACTATTTAAATTATCCCTTTTCCACACAGTGTTGGCTTCACTCTCTGCCTTTAGGTGTTATTTTAGTCTATTCGAGACATTCTCATTTAAATGGCAAGTACAAATTCCTCAGTAATATCCATTTTTGTGATAGTCCTAGATAAGAGCGTTATTTTCATTTAGCCGCAGTATTTCCATCTCACTCTACTTTTATATGTCAGTATTTTTCAGATATTTCGCATGGGCTGGGTCACTTAACTTCTTGCTGTTCCAATTTCCGCATGTCTCAATCTTAAACGATAATTTTTTTTTTTTTTTTTTTTACGTCGAATTGCTTGGTGTAATACTCTGCATTCCATTATAGGGCTGGCCAAGGAAACGCTTTTAAATACACTCCGAAACTCTCTTATTCTGTTATTTATATTTGTGCTTTTTTATTTAAAAGGAATTTTTTATAGTCCTTTTGTACTACCTTTTTTGTTTGTTATTTAGTAACTTTGGCAGCCAGAGACCTTGTGAAATTCGTGGCGGCCATCCTTACTTGCAAGTGGTGGCCAGATTCACGTGTGGATGGCTACCGAGTAACTGCCAGAGTCTGTGAGAGAAAAGTCAGACAGAAAAAAACTCATCTGCATTTAAATCCTCCTCCATATATTACAACGTCCATTCATTCTTTTGTCCACATGTTGTTTCAATGTAATTCATTTCGGATCCAAGAATAGGTCCTTGTACCGGCTTGGCCCATACTAGTTTTCAACCTCACTGTAATTTTTGACAATGAAATGGTCATTCATCAATTTTCTTGATGGTGAATATTATTATCTTATGCAAACATGATTTAGAAACATTTATTTATTTTTTTTTGTCATTGCGTTTCGCATTCCTTGTTTTTTCAGGAGATGCGGATTTCAACTACATTATGTATTCCTGTATTAGCCGTTTCTTTATGTCAGCTGTATTTGTTTGAATTCCTTAGGTTAGATTACGGGTCATTCTAGCACCGCACGATTTTTCTGAGCGTTAATTTTACTTGTTTGCTCCATACTTCTTATTAAGTCACTTTAGCGCACTTCGAACCCTTCTAATTTCTTCGGTGCGTTCACGTCCAACATCTACGAAGAGTATTCGGGATTAACGGAGAAGCTGTTTCTAACCCTTCGGCTATATATCATTTTTAGTATTTTATATTATTATTATATTCTATTGAGTGATTTACTTTGGACGTTCATTATTTATTTTAGTCTTTTCATTTTTTATTTTAGGTGAGTTCCGGCAAAGAAACACTTAATGACCCAAGATATTCAACCTTTCCCACAACACCTCATACGTGTCCTCATTAACATACAAAATATTTCTTCTCTATATTAGTTTTATCTGTATGCATTATCTTTGTTTTGCTATGTTAAGATAATCAGTTGTGATTTCAATATTCTTTTAGGTTGCGGTTATTGGTTTTTCCTATACCTTCTGTGTAGGTTTCTTGGCAAGTCTGGTTATGCTAGTCTGCAATATCTATTATATATATTATACGTATATATATCTATGTATTATATATATTATATATATATAATATATATATATAATATATATATATATATATATATATATATATATATATATATATATATATAGATCTATATTATATATATATATATATATATATATATATATATATATATATATATATATATATATATATATATATATATATTATATATATATATATATATATATATATATATAATATACTATATATATATATAATATATAGTAATATATATATATATATATATATATATATATATATATATATATATATATATATATATATATATATATATATATATATATATATATATATATATATATATATATAGATATTGCAGCTAGCATAACCAGACTTGCCAAGAAACCTACACAGAAAGGTATAGAAAAACCAATAACCGCAACTAAAAGAATATTGAAAATCACAACTGATATCTTAACATAGCAAAACAAGATAATGCATACAGATAAAACTAATATAGAGAAAGAAATATATGTTAATGAGGACACGTAGGAGGTGGTGGGAAAGGTTGAATATCTTGGGTCATTAATGTTTCTTGCCGGCTCCCTGGCCGAGGGGTTAGCAGCTTTCTCCGTTAATCCCGAATACTCTCGTGGTTGACGTGAGCGCACGAGAATTAGAAGTGGTTCGAGTCGCGCCAGTGACTTATGAGAGTATGGAGCCGGTCGCTCAGAAAGTCGTGGCGTGCTGATGAGCGTAATCTAGCCTAGGAATCAACATACAGCTGAAAGATGCTGGTGTTGACCGCAATATCCTGAAACAGGATGGAAACGCGAAAAAAATAAATTAATGTTTCTTGTTTGTCCATCAAGAATGATGATGACCATTCATTTCATCCAGTGAGGTTGAAAGTATGGAGCCGTCAAGGCCTATTTTGGCTCGAAATGTACTTTGACAATGTGGGACAAAGAATGCTGGACGTTTTGGAGAGGATTTCCCTGCAGTGGTTTTTTCTGTCCTGCCTTTCTTCACAGGCTCTTGCAGTTCTGGTCGCCTCACCACGTGACTGCACCCTTGCGTATGATGCGCGCCCGAATTTCTGTCTCTGGCTGCCGTCTCACCAGTGTCATGATGAATTCTTAAAGCATTCCAGTGAGGAATTTCGGAGTGTATTTAAAGCGTTTCCTCTGGCCGCCTTTGGAGCGTTTACCACAAAAAGCAATTCGCCGTAAAAAATTCGTTTAGGGAGCCTGTGATCTGGCATGCGAGTTAAGTGACCAGCCCAGCGAATCTGATTCTTCATTAGTAGAGTGTGGATACTGGGCATGGACGCTCTTTCTAGGACTTCAGTGTCTGGGATCTTGTCTTGCCATTTAATCTTCAGTAGCTTCCTAAGGCAGACTGTGTGGAAGTGGTTTAATTTCCTAGCGTGTCGCTGATAAACAGTCCAGGTTTCACAAGCATATAGCAGTGTGGATAGTACAACTGCTTTGTAGACTTTCAGCTTTGTTTGCAGGCTTATTCCATTTCTGTCCACTACATTCTTGTACAGTCTGCCAAAGGCCGCGCTGGCCTTGGAGATTCTTGCATTCACTTCGTCATCAATTGTGGCAGCTTGTGACACAGTGCTGCCAAGATAGGTGAATTTGTCCACAACACTTAGTCTATGACCATTCACTTTGATATTCGGCACAGTGTGATTATTCCCTGAGCTGGCTGGTACATAACTACAGTCTTCTCCAAGTTGATATTGAGCCCATTGTTGGCACAGGCATGTGAGAAAGCTAAAACATTGTGTTGCATGTCTGCCTCTGAGTTGGCATATAGAGCGCAATCATCAGCAAACAGGAGCTCTCTGACGGTGTCGTTGTTAATTTTGTTTTAGCTTTCAGCCTTCTGAGATTGAATAACTTTCCATCCATGCGGTAGTTGATGTCTATTCCAATGTCGTGTTCTCGAAGGCATTCGTCAACATAGCTGAAAACATGAGGCTGAACAGTGTTGGTGCCAGGACACATCCTTGCTTCACCCCACTTGGTGACAGGAAAGGGCTCAGACAGTTCACCATTTTCCTGTACTCTTGCCTGCATACCATCATGAAATAGCCGCACTATTTGGACAAACTTTCGTGGACAGCCATATTTTGCCATAATCTTCCACAGTCCTTCTCTGCTGACGTATCAAAAGCCTTGGTAAGGTCAATGAAAGTGGAGAACATTTTGCAGTTCAGTTCCTGACATTTCTCTTGCAGCTGCCTTGCAGCGAAAATCATGTCAATAGTTCACGTTCTTTTCTGAAGCCACACTGCTCTCGGGAAGAAGACCTTGATCGAGATGGGCCGTGAGGCAATTGAGAAGAATTCTGGCGAGTATCTTCCCTGCAATTGAAAACAATGAGAGTGCCTCGGTGGTTGTCACAGGATTGGCGGTTTCCTTTACGTTTGTAAAGGTGGACTATTGACGCATCTTTGAAATCTTGTGCATGGTGTCGTTTACCCATATGTTGTTAAGACTTGGTGAAGCTGCTCTGCCTTGTATATCTCTGCTGGGATGGAGTCAGGACCAGATAATTTGCCCCCGGAGAGTTGCTGGATGGCTTTGTTTACTTCCACTATGGTTGGCAGGTCATCAAGTGTATCATTAGTAGGAACTTGAGGAAGGCAGTTGATAGTTTCATCATCGAAGAAGGAAGTTGCATTTAAGATGTTGCTGAAATGCTCTGCCAAGCGTTGAAGGATTTCTTTCTATCGGTAACCATGTTTATGCACTGAGGACGGGAACTAGCCTTGTTTAGTAGGACCATAGACCGCTTTCAGTGAGTGTAGAAGTTTTTCATTATGTCTGTCAGCCCCCCCCCGCCCCCTTGGAATTTATCAGCTTTTGCTGCTCAGCCAGGAGTCCCGCATGTTCCGAAGTTTCTGCTGCACTACTCTCTGAATGTTCTTGAAAGGCATCTTATTTTTATGTTTTGGACTCGGGTCCTCAATGGCTTGACGGAGTTGAGGGATGATGTTTCTCTGCCAGCATTTGGTTGATGTCTTCAGAATTTTCATCAACTAGTCTCTTATGCTTTCGGGGCGGGGGGGAGGGGGGGTGAAGCGGAAAAAAAGGGGGGGGGGAGCTGTCCCAGGATTTCCCATAGCAGTGTTGTAAATTATGGCCCTTTAGGGCTCCTCCACTCTGTTTTCCTGCTATCCTTGCTTTAGCTGGGCAGCATTGGGTTGAGGCGGTCTTCCAGCATATTTTCAAACGACAGCTGCATTTTCTTGCTGTTTAGGCTGGTGACATTTAGTTTTTTTTTTTTTTGCATTTTTCACCCCTTGAGGACGCCGTGGCTGGTTTGATGTGTAATGTTTATTTTCGAGATAATGAGACGATGGTCTGTCCAACATTCGGCACCACACATGGATTTTGTCACCCGAACGTCTTGTCTGTCACTCCTCCTGACGATGACATAAGTCAACTGACGGTGCCAGTGTTTCGAGCGAAGGGTGCATCCACGATGTCCTATTTCTCATGGGAAGACGGAAAATTGTGTTGGTAATCAGGAGATCGTGTTCGGCACATGTCTGAAGGAGGAGGAGTCCATTGCTGTTACAATTTCCGACTCTCGTGCTTCCAATAATGCCACTCAAGGATGGTGTCATGGCCTACTCTGGCATTGAAATCCCCAAGGAGTATAAGTTTGCCTCCTTTTGGAACAGATGTTAATACATTGTGCAGGATCCTCATAGAACTTGTTCTTGACATCTCTCATTGGTCATAGTTGTGTGCGTAGACACTCACAGTGGGTGCATGCTTCCTTCCATTAATCAAGGGGCAACTTAATGGTCATAAGCATGTCGTTTATAGACCTTCGGAAATCCAGCTAGTTGCCTACCAGCGCACGATTTAATGGCAATAGCCCACACAGGACTGGCGTCTTTCCTCGCTTTCCTTCCACTCCAAGAAAAAATGTGTAAGCCGGCACCTACTTCACAGATTTGGCCTTCTTCGCAAGTCGTGTCTCGATCAAGGCTGCAATGTCGATGTTGTACCTGCCCAGCTCTCTCTCAATCAGTGCTGGTCGTCTCTCTGGAATCCCACACGCCGTCTCTATCAAGGTAGGGGTCGGTACATTCCAAGTTCCGATTGTTAAGGGATATAGTGGTATTGCTCTTTTAACGTTACCGGGTTTTTCTTTGTTTGTATTGTTGTCAGCAACTTGCTTGCGACAGGTATTTCAGGACTCCCCTACTTTTGCACCACACGAAATAATTAACTCGTGTTCATTTGCAAAGGTACAATTTATTTAGAGCTGATTACAAGCAAGCTCTGCGAGCGGAATACTTCATTGACAATAAACAATATGGTACGTTACACAGATGCAATGAAGAGGTGATAATGATACTATAATCACTGAATGGCATCTAATAGCCTTAACAATCACTATTGTTATAAACTTATAGTATTCATAAGGAACACGTCTACTCTCCAGTCGTCGCAGTCGCGTGTTCGAACACGACGTTGGATCCTCCGGCGCTGGCGAGTCTTGCGTGCATGGTGTCCCAGCACGCTGTCAGTTAACTCGAGTAACCTGTACTCCAGTGTTACTCGTCGAGGCGGTTAGTTTCCTAGTGTTTTTGGAAACCCTCGCTCACTTGCACTCAATAGCTCTCTTGGTTGACACAAGTGTGTCCCCCGTTGTGAAGCTATTTATAGCGCTGGTGTCTCTCCTGTCTGGTGTCCTTTAATAAACTCTGTCTTAGCTCTATCTTATATATAAATAAGGATCGTCTGTATGTATCTATGTATGTCCTTTATGTGTTCGCGAACGGCCCATCCGATTGAGATGAAATTTTCTACACGCCTTCCTTTCATTCTAGAGCTGCCAACTGTGATATTTTGTTAGTGTGAAATCGCCTGCTTACTCAGTATTATTTCATTTTTCATTTTTCATTATAATTTCATATATTTCAGGGGACCTAACTCCGTAAAAGTTATTTCAAGGGGCATAACTTTTCTGTATAACTTATAGTCATATTGTGGCATCGTTTTCAAAGATTTATAAACTCTGTGTCCATAGTTATGTACCGGCATATGAGTTATAATAAATAATGATACAATCTGTAAGGCATTTTCAAAGTTTTCATAAAAATAATGCACAATGCATAACATTGTAACTCATCTTTATTTGCTTAAGAAGTTACTGTAGTCATGCAGGTGATTAGAAAGAGTTTTCATTAAAAATAATGGATGGTGTGTGGAAGGACATTCTTTTAAGTTACTTTTTTTGTTGTATGAATTTAATGAGAACTTATATGACTACTTATATGAATTAAATGAGATGCTCCCCACCAGGGACTGGGCGAAGCCGGACAGGGTCAGGCAGACAGACAGACAGACAGACAGACAGACAGACAGACAGACAGACAGACAGACAGACAGACAGACAGACAGACAGACAGACAGACAGATAGTCGGGAACGGGAACTTATATGACTACTTATATGAATTAAATGAGATGCTCCACACCAGGAGCTGGGCAATGCCGGGCCGGGTCAGACAGACAGACAGACAGACAGACAGACAGACAGACAGACAGACAGACAGACAGACAGACAGACAGACAGACAGACAGACAGACAGACAGACAGTCGGTAACGGGAACGAGAACTTATATGACTACTTATATGAATTAAATGAGATGCTCCCCACCAGTGACTGGGCGAAGCCGGGCAGGGTCAGCTAGTCTTATATATAAAAGGCGATCTCCGTCTGTCTGTATGTCCGTATGTCCTTTATGCGCTCGCGAACGGCCCATCCGATTGAGATGAAATTTTCTACACGTCTTTCTTTCATTCCAGCGCAGCCCACTGTATATTTTTTTAGTGTGAAATCGGCTGCTTACCTCAATATTATTTCATTTTCATTTTTCATTATAATTTCATATATCTCAGGGGACCTAACTCTGTAAAAGTTATTTCAAGGGGAATAACTTTTCTGTATACCTTATAGTCATATTGTGGCATCGTTTTCAAAGATTTATAAACTCTTTGTCCATAGTTATGTACCGGCATATGAGTTATAATAAATAATGATACAATCTTTAAGGCATTTTCAAAGTTTTCATAAAAATAATGCATAATGCATAACATTGTAACTCATCTTTTTATGCTTAAAGAATAAATAAATAATAGTTACCTTATCTCTATCAAGTTTGAAGATTTTATATTTCTTTACACTGTCGCCAACTCTAAGAAGACATGGAACAACTTCAGCCATTATTAAATCTACAGGCATATGCGTTATATTCCTCCTCCTCCTCCTCTCCCCTCCTCCACCTCCTACCCTCTTCCTCTTCCTCCCTCCTCCCTTCCCTCCTCCATCCTCCTCTTCCCTCTTTCTCCTCCTCCTCCCTCCTCCCTCCCTCTTCCTTCCTCCTCCTCTTTCCTCCTCTCCTTTCCTCCCTCTTCTCCTCCTGCTCCTCGCCCTCCTCTCTCCTAATCACTCCTCTTCCTTCTCCTCTTCTCTCCTCTCTCTCTCCTCCCTTCTCCTCCTCCTACGTCTCCCCCTCCTCCTTCCCCTCCTTCTCCTCCTCTCATCCATCTCTCCTTCTCCTCCTCTTCCTCCCCTCTCCTCCCTCCTCCTCCCCCTCCTCCTCCTTCTTCCTCTCTCTCCTCATCCCTCTCTCTTCTCCTCCTCCCTTCTCGCCCTCCTATCTCTTCTCCTCCTCTCCTCTCCTTCTCTACTCCTTCTCCTCCTCCCTCCTCCTCCTCCCTCCTCCCTCCTCCTCCCTCCTCCTCCTCCCTTCCTCCTCCTCCCTCCCTCCTCCTCCTCTCCTCCTCCTCCTAATCCCTCCTCCTCCCTACTACTCCTCCTTCTTCCTCCTCCCCTCCTCTTCCCTCCTCCTCTCTCCGCCTATCAATCCTCCCTCCTACTCCTCCCTCCTCCTCCCTCCTCCACCTCCCTCTTCCTCCTCCCAGCTCCTACTCCTCCTTTTTTTCTTCTTCTTGCTGCTGCTGCCGCTGCTCCATTTACCCAAGTTAATTGTTGGGGAAGATGTAAAGATCTTTCAAGTGCTCTTTCTAATGCTTTTTGTAAGTTGGTCTTCGTTTATCTAAGGTTGTTCTAACTGCAACCAAATATAGACTAAGACAGACGACAGACAGACAGACAGACAGACAGACAGACAGAAGGACAGACAGATCAGGACAGACGGAACGGAACTTATATGACTACTTATATGAATTAAATGAGATGCTCCCCATCAGGGGTGGCGAAGCCGGGCCGGATCAGACAGACAGACAGAACGAACATAGACAGACAGTACAGACAGATAGATAGTCGGAACGGGAACGTGAGCTTATATTTACTACAATTATATTAAAATACAAAAATGAGATGCTCCACACGAGAGCTGGGCGTATGCCGGGTCTGTGGTCAACTATTTTTAAGCATTACAGATCAGACAGCATGACAGATTAATGTACTCCGTTGGGCGATTGTGTGGTGTGGTATAGGGGACTCCTGTGATTAACTTTATATGACTTAACTTATATATGAATTAAATGAATTGTTCTTCCCCAGCAAGGACTTGTGTTGCGAAGCCTTTTTTTTATTCTATTTCCTGGTTGCCGGGTCTAGCTAGTTACTTATTTCTTGAATACTCTGTAATACTCTTATTTTAGGTATTCTTTGACATATGTCGACTCGCTATAATATGTGATTATATTAGGATTGTACTCCGTACTCTCCCAACCGCGTGTGCGTACTGGTATATGGTACTGATATTGGATTATGCATACGAACATTTTTTATGGCAGCCGTTTGATTTCTATGGCCCCTTCCTCATTAGCTGATCGGAAGAGGTGAGTTAGCAGTGTGTGTTTCCATAGTTAGGGCTTTTGTCGTTCTAGTTATTAAATTTTGCTCAAGGGGGCGGAAACCAAATATTGCCACTGTTCTGCTATTATTTTTTTTCCTGTCAAGTTTAAAAGACACTTTATATTATGTATTAGGGCATTAAGCCCCTACCGTGCCATTAGTATATATATGATTGTTGTTGTCATTTGTTTTGTTGTCTTGGTTCTGGCGATATGTACGGTGAAGTTTCTGCACCAGCGTTACTTCACACTTTTTTATTTCGGCTGTCATCTACGGAATTTTTGACGATTATTGATGTCCTGTTGCCATTGATCTCGCTCGCTCGCTCTCCAAGTGTCGCTTCATATTGGGCTTGAAGGATTGATTAATTTATATCGTGACAGGTTGGGATGAAAATGAACTTGCGCGATGAATTGGATTTAAAGTTTGAGTGAAGTAGTTGCTCAATTTCGTCGACTTTTCCACTTAATCTGACGATCGAGTGCAATTGCTTTTGTCGGTGTGGTTTTTATTTTTTTTATTCTCTTTTTCTCGCCCTTGATGATTGAATGTTCCTTCTCTTGAGTCCGTTGATGGCAGACATTTGTTCAATACGACTTTGGAGACCGATTGTATTCTTTGGTTAGTGGAGCCTACATGCCATTGTCTTTGCCGTGTCTTCGATTCATTATATGCGTTTCCACATACGTGTTTTGCAGGTAAACGCTGCTCCATGTGCCCGGATTTGAATTTCAAGGAATTTTTTACATTTTCTTCTAGTCGCATGTCCTTGCATTCGTAATTTCTTTTTTTTGTTCATTTTCAATTCTGCTGGGTTAGCTTATGAGACCGATTAATTTCACAATTCGATTTCAAGATTTTGATTACCATTTTTTACCATTAAATCGTTGTCGGACATTCCATTATTGCTTTGTTGTTTAGTCCAGCCTTTTCATTACTATTTAATTTTTAAATTTTTTTTTATTATTGTTTATTTTATTTTTATTCATGAATTGTTTAATTTAGATTATTTGGTATTTTTATTTTTTTTTATGCTATTGTTTTATATAAACATTTTTTATATTTTATTATTGAATTTTTATTTACCTTATTTTTTTTTTATTATTTTATTAATTTATAATTTTTTACTTATTATTTTTCTTTATTTTTATTTTACTTATTATTTATTTATTTTTTTAAATATGACTGTTTTTTTTTTTTTTTATTTTTTTTTAATTTTATTAAATATAATACTTATTTTTATTATACTTTCCACTTAATTTTTCTTATATTGTTTTTAT
The DNA here is from genome assembly GCA_014155875.1 of Cepaea nemoralis. NCBI lineage: Eukaryota > Metazoa > Mollusca > Gastropoda > Stylommatophora > Helicidae > Cepaea > Cepaea nemoralis. The sequence continues at coordinate 1,075,631 of JACEFZ010011317.1, read as the reverse complement.
TATTTATTTATTAAATTCTTTATTTTTCATTTTTTACCATGATCCTTTATTATTTTTTATTTTCTTTGAATATTTTTATTATATTTTTTATTATTTTATTTTTATTTATTTTATATTTATATTAATTTTTTTTTAGATATTTCTTTTGTCCATTATTTAAGTTATTAATTATTTATTTATTATTTATATTTTACATAATAAAATTTTTTTTATTTCATTTTTTATTTTTAAATTTTAAACATTATTATTTTTTTTTAAATTCCAATTTATATTTATTATCATTGTTAATGCTTTGTTATACTATTTATAATTCTTATCTTTACAATACTTTTAACCCATTTTATTTTTATAAATCATTTTATTTTGAACACCTTTTTATCATTTTTTATTTTTTTTATCTTTAAATTTTTATTCACATTATTACTTAATATTTCATTTATTTTCTTATTTTCAAAGTAGTTTATTTTTACTTATTTATTTTTTATTATATTAATTGAATTTTTTTTAAGCTAATTTTTTTTTATTTCATATTATTTATTATAATTCAAGAAATATTTTGATTTTTTTTTTATTTTTTTTTTATTTTTTAGATAAATAATTACTTATTTTTTAGTTAATTATATTCACTTTGATTTTTTTTTTTATTTTTATTTATGATTATTTTTTTTCAAATTTAATATTTTTCCATTACGCATGCTATTTTTTTTTTTTTTTATTGTTTATTTTATTTATTTGTAAGTAATATTATAATTGTTTTAATTATTATTTTAAATTTTATGTTCATATATATTTTTTTTTATTAGCATGCATTTATTTTTTCCTTTTCTATTTGTATTGTTGCTATTTTTAAGTTTGTTGCCCTTATTTTTTAATTTTAACTTTCTTACTTATTTATTTGTCTTATTATTATTAATTTTAGTTGTGATTCCCTATTATATAATTTATCCTTTATTTTTTTTATATATTAATTTTAATATTCGATTAATTAATTTAACGTTTATTTTTTCATTTTTTTATTTTCTTACTTACCATAATTGTATAATCTTTCAACTATTTTATCTTGGTTCTTATTATGTTAATTTTTATTATCATTAGGTTAGTATTGTTTGTTTTTATTTGTGTGTTTCCTATCCCTATTATTTTTAAATTTTTTTTTTTATTTATTATATATATAATTTTTTTAATTTAACTTTAAAATCTAATTTATCAAAATTTTTTATTTTACTTAATTTATTTTTTTTATTTTTTTTTCATTTTATTATTTATTATTGATTTTTTTATGATTTAATAATTATTATTTTTATTTTTTTTTATTTTTATTATTTTTTTATAACACACCCATCCTATATCACTTTCTATTAAATTTTTATTTTTACTTTATTTAATTCTCGCTATATTTAGATTCATTTTATGTCCTTTATTATTACTTTCATTATTTTAAATTTTCTTTTTAATGCTAAGTATTATTTTTTTGATTATTTTATTTAGAGTTTCTTATAACCTTTCATAATTATTTTATTTTGATATAATTTCTATTTATTTTATTTCTATTTATTTTTTTAATTATTTTTCATTTTTATTTATTAATTACATTATTCCTGTATTATTTTCAACTGTTATTCATCATTGCTATTTTATTACTCGTTTATTCTCGTATTTATTATTTATTTTATTTTTCACTTTTATTTTTTATTACTATTATATTATAAATTTTATTTTTATTTTTATTTATCAATCTTTTCTTATTACTTATTATTAATTTTAATTTTGTTACACATTTCTATTTTATTATTGGGTTTTTAATCTTTTTTCATGTTCATTTTTAACATAATTTTTTTATCTTATTTGCTCTTTATATTCATTTATTTATACATTTTTGGTTATTTTTGTATAAAATTAGTTTTTGATTTTTTAATTATTTTTATTATTTTAATTTTTTTCTTATTTTTATTTCATTTTGTTTTTTCATTTCTCATTGTTTCATTATATAATTTTTTATTCTTTTTGTATTTAAATGCTTCTAATAAATTTCTTTATTCTTTTTAATTTTTATTTATTCCTTTAATTTTTTTTATTTTTTTTTTATTTCTTTTTTTTTATATCTCCACTTATTATTATTCTATTTTCCCTTTATTTTATATTATAAAGATTGTATTTTATATTTTTAATCTATTTTTTATTTAAAATTCTTAATTTATACCTTTAATTATTTATTCTATTTTTAATTTTTCATTATTTTTTCTCTTAATAATTTTATTTTGATTTTTTTTGAATTTTATTTTATTTTTTATTTGAATTTATTATTTTGTATAATTTTTTAATTGTATTTTTCATTTTTTTTAGATTAATATGATTTTTTTATTTTTAATTATTTACTTAAGTAAACTTTTTTTAATATTTTTTTATAGTTTTTTATTTTATATTTTATTTTAATTTATTATTTATTTTTTTTGTTTTTTTTTTATTTATTTTACTTTTTTTAATTAATTTTTTATTTAATTATTTATTTACTATTATTTGTGATTTTATTCAATTAGATTTTGTATTTTTTTTTTTTATGATTGTTTTCATTTTTTTTGGATATTTTTAATTATTTTTTATGTTAAAAACTTATTTTATTATTTCTTGTTTAATTGTGTTTATTATTTATTGATGTCTCTTGCACAACCCATTTTGAAAAAAATATGTGGAATGTGGATTGGGGGGGTGGTGTGGGGGGATGGGGAGGTGGGATTGGGGGGGGGGGTCTGTTTATTTTTAATATTGTTTTAATTATGACCATTTACAATTCAATTAACTAAGTATTTAGAATAGTTCTTTTTTTTTAGTTTTATATATAAGAGCATTATTATTTAGTTTTTTGTTTATTATTATTTTTTCATCTCTTTTTCTCATTATTGTTCTTAACCTAGTACGCCTTTGTTGAAGACCATTAGAGTTACAATTCGATAACAACTGAACATTTGGCATAAATTTGCCTTTTTGATAAATATAAATTTATTATTTATAGTGTGTAATAGTGACCATTTGTGCTTTATTAAATTGGTTTTCTAATGTATATCCTGGTGATTTATTAAGTAAAAGTTAACATATATGCTCCTTAATGTATTGGCATTTCCCAAAGTTTAATTATTAATTTTATTTCCTTTAATTTTTTCTTTGAAGGAATTTAAGTGTTGCTTATTCTTTTAAAGAAAGGTATAAAACATAGATAAATTTTAATTAATATTTTTAAATGTAGTCACTTGACACATTGATTTTGCAAGTATTGTATATAATTTATTATTATTTTTTTTGTATTATTAATTTTTTTTATTTTTTTTTTATTATTGTGAGCATAATTTTCTTAATTTATAATTTGGATTATTGTTGATGTTAATTTTACAACATTGTCTAATGTTTTGTAAGATAGAGGAAGAGGAAGGGACAAAGGTTAATGTTTGAGTTTATTTCTTTTTTGCAGGTATATCTCCAGTATTGGGTGTAATTTTTCGGATCTTAGGTGATCAGATTTTCCGTTGGATTTTATTATTCTTATATTATGACCTATTGAGTTTTATTTTTCTTCGTTTTCTTTATTTTTTTTAATTAAATAATTTGACATTTCCGTGGAATTGGTTGATTTTTGTCTTTTTTGAATCATAAATTTCTTTTTTTGGGGAAGAGTGGTATTCTGTTAAATTACGACGTGCATTTTTACTTTTTGAGATATTTTTCAAATGAAATAATGTCATAATACTCTATTTTGCTGCTATATCGGTGGTCTATTGTGATGTTTTGTCTTAAAATTCTTTGCCCGATGTTAGCGATTTGTGGTTTTTTTCTGTTCAAATCATTTTAGACTTAAGGTGCGTTAACAATTTGTTAAACAAAATTAATTTTTTATTAGTTGATTGTTTCTCTAGTTCAAGAAGTTAAATTCTCATTCCGTGATTATTGTTGTTAGTAGAGTCTATCTCAGTTATTCAGCCACTCGTCTTTTTATGTATAATTAGGTCCATGTCCGATAAATTTCATTTTCCCTTTTGTTTTTAATCTTTTTATTTTATTTTTTTTAGTAATTTTTTTTCCTGTATTATTGTCTTGTAGTTTTTATTAATTATTTATTAGCTTATTCATTATTATATTTGTATTTTTTTTTTTTTTTTGTTTTTTATTCCCATTATTGTCCTTGTAATTATTTTTTGTTTTATTTTTTTTTTAGATTGTATTGTTTTTTTTTTTTCATTATTATTTTTTGTTTTTTTGCCTTTTTTATTCACTATGTTTTTTAATTTTTTTGTATTTTTTACATTTTGTTTTTTTATTTATTTTGGTTTATTATTTTTTATTCTTTTTTTTTGTTTTTTTTTAATTTGTTGCATTTGTTGAATTTTTTATTTGGCCCTTTTTAGGATTCATTTTAATTTTTTTAAGTTTTTTATTGTTTTCTATTTTTTATTTTAATTTTTATTTTCTTCATTTTTTTGATTATTGTTTTATGACTATAGTGTTTTTTGTTGATTTTTTTTTATTTTTTGTTTTTTTATATTTTTTATTTATTAGTATTTTGTCCTAATCTGTGTTTTTTTCTTATTCCTATTTTGTCACCTCGCTAGAGACTAATTCTTTTCATATTTATAAGTTGTTCCAATTTATCCTTACCTGTTATGTTATATTTTTATATGTTTTGATTTTTCTTAATTGTTATTATTTTTTGTTTTTATTACATTTATTAAGATTTTCCTTATTCCAGGAATCTTTATTTTCCTTATTTTCTCTTAATATCAATCCTTCAATTAGGCGTATAAGTCGAACACAAATTTATTTTCCATTTTTTATTGGTTTTTTGTCATTTCTTTTTGTGTTAGGATAACCACTGTACATTATTAGTTAATCTGTTAGTTCTGTGATTTTGGTTGGATTCTATTTTTCTTATTTTTTGACTTCGTCTCGGGCTTTTTAATGGCCTAGTATTTTTCTTGTCTTTTATGATATGGCCGTCGTCTGACTTGAAGTTCTCTTTTTCTTTATCTAAAGCTCTAATTAATTGCTAAATGATGCATTCAAATTTTATGGTTATAATGGTTAATGTCAGTTTTCCTTTTTTGGTCCATTGTCCTTCTCTCATGTTTTCATTTTTCTTTTCCATTTATCCCCCCACATGCAGTCCTTGCCCGTCATAACATATCGGCTCATGCTTTTTCCTCTTTTAACATCTTCCTGACATTACAAACTGAAACATTATATTAGTCAGTCCAAAGTGTATCTTTTCTTGTATAGTATATTCGGAGTGAGATATGTATTTGATAAATTTTATAAGTGGAATTAATATAATCTCATATCAAGCGTACCGTCTTTGCATTAAAAGTTCTTGACTTGATGAGATCTCCAACACCCACTGTCCTTGGCTCAATTATATGTTGTATAGGTTTGAATTGGTTTAGTCAGGTCTTGATGTGGCTGCTTATCCATGTAGCAGGGTAAAACGGTACTAACTGTCTTTTCTCTTATTCGTGTCTAGTTTGTTTGGCGGCTGCTCGCACCAAGAATCTCCGACACAATTCTACATAGTTTCCAACGGCTGCGAGGTGCTAGGTACCGTAAGTGGAAGGGTCTTATTCCTTGGTGGCCAGAAATGCAACCTAAATGACAAGAATGTCAATGGCAATTGGAAGACTAGTACCCTTTTGCTTTGGTTGCAACCGGTCTAGATCGAAGCCTCCGACAATTATGACGGAACGTTGAGGCACGTGCTATTTGCTAGATCTGGCATTTGCATTTCTCATTAGCTTATCTTGTTTCCAGATGGTTATTTGTTGTGCCTTGTGATCTGGAGTTTTATATCAAGGGCGATCCGAGAGAGTGGACATGCTGTATGGGCAACACATGATATCTACACTATATTTTCAGTCCAGTCTTTTGTGCTATGTGAGTGCTTCTGATTAGTTGCTTTGTCTACCAGAATGGTGTTTTATTTATTATCCCCCCTTTTTAAAGCACGATATAATAACTGTATCCTGTCTGCGAAGACGGCAAGGTGTCAGCACAGTTGATTGGTAGTTATTGGTTGTTTTTTCTTTGGAAGACTGCAGTTGTAGAGTGCATTGCATTCAGGTACGCCAGAGCATGTCCATGATGTGGGAGTGCGTTGTATTATTGTAGTTCTATTTCCTGACAAAATATTGATAATATCTGTTAATCTAATGGAGTTTCTAATTCTCCTCTTCTCATTTGCTTTCCACGCAGTAATTATGAAGTATAATTACGTAGCCATCAGGGGTGTGTCGGTGTGTGTACTTACTACTACGTGCCTATGTTTTTTGGGGGTGTTGTGTGCTTACAACACACGTCCGCTTTTGCCTTGGTTTGGCTTGACTATCCAGAGATAATTACCGAGGATACTATTATATACTAGTATCACTCTCTTTGTATAGCATCCATCGACATGTGCCGAGTGGTTATAGTGGGCTTGACCTAATATATATCTAAAGAAGACAATTACTTTGACACCAGAAGAAGAAATGTTGGGTTACTCTAGAAGATAGGAGAGTGATATTCTTAGTCTGGTGTGGTTGTGGCTGGAGGGATATATAATAAGGATGATATATCGGCTTGGTGTGTGTTTTGGTGTTGATGGCCTAATAGGCTGATGATTACGGCTTGTATAACCTTGAGTCTTCTGATAGGGGATATAGATTGGTGTGCAAGGAGTATATGGGGTCTAGTATTCAATAAGGCCCGGGTCAATCACCATAATATGTAGGGTAGCTAAGGGGCTATCTAGGTTTCTAGGCTGTGACGACAGAGTGGTCACTAAATGGGAGTTACCTAACGATACTTCGGACGCGGTTGTGGACTTGTTGTTAATATCATTATTCTAGGAATGTTAAGGTCAATTTATAATTTGTATTATATATTCGACAGTTTTCTGAATAATAAAGAGGAACTCATAGTAAACTTCGCTGCTGTGCCTTCTTGAGTGTGCTCTATCCCGACCACATCATATTTATTCGCCATACTTCTATCTTCTTTCTGTGAGTTGGTTGAGGATTTAATAGCAGATGTATATATGGCTTGTGGGAGTTTGGTGTTGAGGTATAATAGCAGATGCCTATGTGGCTTTGGTGGGGTTGGTTGAAGGTAATATATGCAGATGATATCATAGGCTTGGTGTCATGTAGTTGGTTTGAGGTATAATAGCAATGATTATTGGCTTGGGTGTCGTAGGTTTGGTGGTTTTTGAGGTATCACTTTAGCAGATGTATATAATGGCTTTGGTGGGAGTGTTATTTGGTTGATGGTAATAATATGCAGATGGATTATACGGACTTTGGTGGGATTTTGGTTGCAGTATGAAATATTTATAGCAGTAATGATATAGGCTTTGGTGTGTAGTAGGTTGAGGTATATATAGCAATTATGATATATTGTGCTTGTGTGTGAGTTGGTTGAGGTATTAATTACAGATGTGATATTATGGCTTGGTGTTGAGTTATGTTGAGGAGTATAATTAGTCTCGCTTGAAATAATATTGTTTTATATGGCTTGGTGGTTCGATTGGTTGAAGGTAAATTTAATAGCAGATGATATTATTTATGGCTTGGTGTGAGTTGATTTTGTAGTGTGTATATAGCAGATGAATATATTGCTTGGTGTGGGAGTTGGTTTTGTGAGGTATAATGTAGGCAGATGTGTTATATGGGCGTGGTGTGAGTTATTGGTCTCGAGGTATTATAAGTTGCAGATGTATATTGGCTTGGATGGGAGTTGATTTTTGATGTTTAAATATGCAATTGATGATCCTATGGCTTTGAGTGTGGTGAGTTGGTTGTAGGTATAATAGCAGATAGAATTATTGGCTTGTGTAAGATACGGTTTGGGTATATATAGCAGATGATATATGTTGTTTGGGTCTATTGGGTTGAAGGTATACAGAGCAGATGATAGTAATGCTTTAGGTGGGAGGTTTTGGTTGAGGTATATATAGTAGCAATGATATATGGCTTGGTGGGAGTTGGGTTTGAGGTTAATAGCAGATGATGATTTACGTTGGTGTTGAGTTTTGGTGTTTTGAGGTATAATGCATATGATATATGGCTTGGTGGGAGTTGGTTTGATGTATAAATAGCAGATGATAATATGGCTTGGTGGAGTAGGGTTGAGGTATAATAGCAGAAATGATATATGGCTTGTTGGGAGTTTGGTTTAGGTAAATACAGATGATATATGGCTGGTGGGTAGTTGGTTGAGGTATAATGCAGTATGATAGTACAGGCTTGGTGTGAGTTGGTTGGGTAGATGGCAGATGAATATATGGCTTGGTGTGAGTATTTGAGTATAATAGCGATGATATATGGCTTGGTGTCAGTTGGTTGAGGTATAGTAGTAGATGATATTGGCTTTGGTGGAGTGGTTTAAGGTATACATAGCAGATTGATATATTTGCTTGTGGAGTCTTGGTGGTTGAGTTAATTCGCAGATGATATATGCTTATTGGTTGGTTGGCATGAGATTGGTATAGACTTAAGCCTGTAGATCTATGGCTTGGTGGATTTGGTTGAGGTATGATTTATAGCAGTGATGTTTACGCTTGGTGGAGTTATTTGGTTATGTATAATAGCAGGATGATAATATGGCGTTTGTTGTCCAGTTTGTTGCTAGGTATATATGCAGATGATTATTGGCTTGGTGGTAGTTGGGTTTGAGGTATAAAAAATAACATAATAAAACAATATAGCAGATGATTTCTGGCTTGTGTGGGGGGTTTGGTTTTTTGAGTATTAAATTAAGCAGATTGATATATCTTGATTCCCCACTACCTCCACGCCTTTTCCCTATTTCGCCGCTATTTTATTATTTGTTTATCTCGCTTCCATCGCACAGGTGCTTTGATAGGTGATATTTTTAGATTGATCGTTTTGTGATGAAGAATTGGATTCTTGCGCGTGAATTGGATTAAAAGTGAGGAAAGTATGTTGCGCATTTTCGTTCGACTTCCTACTCCCTCGCTGAGTGCCATCTGAGTTCCGTTGGCAGACTTATGTCAAGACTACTGGCGACTCAGGGCGCTCTACATTATTGTTTTGCCCTGTTGCTCATTACGATCGGTTTCGCATCAACTATCGTTTATTTGCCGTGTTAAAACTCTACTGGTTTCTTTGCTCTCTCTTTGAATATCAGGAATGAATTTCTTCAGCGCCAGTCTGCCGAATCCCCCTTCACATGCTGGTAGGCATACCCTAATATTCACCGATCAGTTTAACACCAATCGGCTACACAGCTGGTTTCAAGCCCCCGTCACACGCTGTTCCACGGTGAATTGGCCGCTGTCGCATGCTGACAGACCTATACTAGAAACCATAGAGCAAAGCTGATGATCATGCTTGGACCAGTATGGGGGATTGTCCCCTTAAAAGGGAGTGACAGCCATCCCTACCAAAGTTTACTACAAATGCCTATTCTCTCCATAGCCCTCTCGCCCCGTTGCGGTGGTAATGTATCAATATCCATTATGTGACAAATATGCTAAGAATTATTTTAAATTAATCAACACATCATTTTTACGATAGCATTATTTGTTCTAATTCTGAAAAAAATTGTGGAGCGGAGGTTGGGGGGGCAGATAGACCTACACAATTTAGAATATTTTAAGACTTGCATGCAGGCCTTTCTCATTTGAAACATACGCCTGTTGTGAGACCAGGACATCGTGGTGTAAACAAGTCTTGACAGTGCTTTAAACTTAAATGGGCCACATTCTTTTGAATATAATTTTAGTAGAGTGATTTTCTCTAAGATATATCCTTTTGATTAAAGAAAAGACACAATATGCACATTCAACCCTTCGATAAAGATTCAAACGTTAATGATCTGAATATTTTGAAGATTAGGTTGGGTGCCTAGTTAAAGTATTTTGAGATGATTAATATACAAGAAATTATTTAAATATTTTAAGTCACTTTGAATTAGATTTCGAACATGGCATTTGAAATATTTTAGAGAGAACAATAATGGAGGTATATGGCCCCAGTTTTTTGTGAAGTAGAGGAAAGAAGGAAGGACAAGAGAAGTGAGTGCAGGATGATCTCCAGTAGGGGGTAATTTCGGTGAACTTGAGGGATTCATTTTGCTTTATGTAGTCTCCTTGGGGAGGTCTCAACAACAAACATATACGGAGGTTAGTTGAAGGAATTCAATCAAGAGAATGTATCATAAGCTAGATGTCTCCTTGTCTGTCCGAGCACCCTTTCTGGGAGATCATCCTGCACTGGTGTCTAATTTTCATGAGAAATTAAGCTTTTATTAATTTATTTTTTTGCATCAAATTTTTTATTTTTCTGTTTTTTCTGCTTTGAGTTGTAAATTATATTTTTATATTCATCACTATATTCATTAAGATAACTGTCAATCGGTTGTTTTTGTCCTTCCTCTTACTGGCTCTTATGCCCCCCCCCCCCACCCACTCCCACAAATTCCCTTTTTTCATTGCCCTTCCTTTTTCCCGTTTAAATGTTTCCTTTTTGTCGTTTACTCTCATCTGTTGGTACTTTATACCCCTCCTTTTATTTTGTTTCTCTCTAAATATTTTCATGCCTTTTACTGTATCAATTCAGTTTGACTTAAAATAATTTTATTTAAAAAATTTTTCATTTGTTTTTTATAATATGTAAATCATATTTTTCTTTTTACGTGTTTAGTTTCTTTAGGCCAACCTTTTCTTCATTTATTTTTTCAATCTTTTAACGTTTTTGGTTGTCTATTGTTCTTTTCCTCCTTTATTATCCAGGAATATTTTCTTTAGAATACCCTTTCTATAAAATTCTTTTTTTTTTTTAAAATTTATTTTTATTAATCTAATTATAATAATTAAAACATAAAAATATATATTTATAAATTTTTCACTTATTCTCATTATTCACTTATATAATTACTCAAATCAATCATTAACTACCCATCTATTAATTTTTTATTTTTTTTAGGCATTTATGTGCACCTTGTTCAGCTTTTTTCATTGTGGTTCTTCTGTCTTACATAACATGCCGTAGTTGCCTTATTTCGACTGTTGATATTATTTTTTAGTACTATTTATTTGGAGTAAAGGTGCATGCTTCTTTTAAAAATTATCTATTTGTTGTTTAGGCATTTCTAAATATATCCTCCTTCCTCCTGTGCTTTTGTTACTATTTGTCCACTGTTATTTTATTGTTTTTCATTCTTTGTCGATTTTCCCTTCCGCACCCCCCGTCCTTAATTGGTTTTCTACACATTATGGTTGCCCGCTGCCCCATTTTTTACATTAATTTTGATTTTTTTTTTTCATCTTGTATTCTGATTATTGTATATCCCATTGTTCCTATATTACTCTTTCCTTTTTTTTTTTTCATTTTCTTTGCTAATTTTTTTTCTCTTTTTCCTCATTTCATTTTCTCAGTTTTTTATTTCCGTCCAATTTTTATTATTTTATGCTATTGAAGCCCACTCCTCCATTTCCTGCATTTTATTTCTATTATTGCCTTCCATTTCCTCCATTTCCACGAATTTTATTTCAGTTTGTTTTCAATTGTATATTTCGTATTGTTTTTAATTTTCCTTTCCAATTTTTTATTTTTCTTACCATTAGTTGGTTATTTAAAATCTTACCTGCAATGGATCTGAGATGGGCTATTGTGGGGTTTTGGAGGGCATTTTGGTATTACTTTTGTAAGGATGGCTGTCAACTCCCTTTTCAAGTGTGTGATCCATCCCGCTCACTTGGTCCTACGCTCTGACACCCCAGCTCTTTGCTTCGTCTAATGGCTTTCCTTTCCTTCCTAGTCTGCTTCCAGATGCGAACTGCGGGCGCATTCCTCCAGGTCTTAACAGCCTGTGAACAGGCTGGCTAAACCAGGCATGGGTAGCCGATTTGGTTGTGGCGGACGGGCTGATTACCGACTCTACTGTTTGAAGTTAGGGGGTTTGTGCCTTGCCCGAGCACATTTAGCTTCTTATTGTGAAACGTGCAGGATGCGGCATACTGCTGTCTGAAGAATTTTCATTCGCTTGATTCAAATTACGCATTTTTTTATCATTTTTGGTGCAAGATATCGGTCTTTTTACATTCTGCCAATCGTTTGTGTTAATATTCATTCGTTAATGAGCCATTCGGGCATTTTAGGCATTATTTTATTTCTTGTAGATGCGCCCTGTTCTCCAGTCGTCTTGACATGTCCTGCCAACGGAGCTCGATGGATCTTTATTTCTTCGATTGCTTTGCGAGAGAGTGAAGTCGTGTACGAAATTGCGCAATTCTTCTTCCTCTCTTATAATCCAAATTCGAATTTGCGTGCGCAAGTCTTCTTTTTTTTCATATTCTCCCCCCGTCCTTAATTATCACATTCTTACAACCTCTTGTGGTCGATGGGCTATTGCATTGGTTAATGCGACGTCTGGCAGGCGTGGCGTTTCATTTTTGGGTTATCTTAGGAATTATTATCATCTGCTATTTATTTCATTATTAACCTCCAACTCAACTCCTCTATTTTCCAACTGCCATATATCACTGCTATTATCCTCAAACCAATTTATTCTTCCCCTTAAGCCATATTTATCATCTGCTAGTATTGTATTTATTTTATTTTAACAAAAATTTGTATATTCCTCTAACCATACTTTGTACACCAGTGCCAAATATCATCTGTACTATTAATATGTGGTCGATCAACCAATTTACTCCCACGCAAGCCGTATAATTTCATCTGCTAATTTATAACATTCTTTCAACCATACTCTTCCACCAAGCCATAATACTTCTCTGCTACAATTTTTAAAATGTCTAATATTTCCTTCATTTTTCAACCAACTTATCCCACCAACCAGTATTATATATTCTGCTAATTATACCTCAATATTCTCTAACTCCCCTAACAAAAAGTTCCATATATCAATGTCTGCTATTTTTTTTTTTTACCTGATTTTTATCAACCACCTTCATTCCACCTATAGCCATATCATTCTAACTTTCTATACCTTCAACCAACTGACAACCAAGCCAATATTCTTTCCATTCTATTGCTATTATCTTTTACCTTCCGATTCTATTATTAATTTTTTCTAAAATTATTATTAGTTGTCATTTTATACGTGTTTTATTATAGCTTTTATTTTAAATTTTATTATATATTAATAACTTTTTCATTTTATTATTCTATTTTATTTATTTTTATATTGTTATTATTTTTTTATTTTTAAATTATTATTTTATTTATTATAGTTTAATTATTATTTTTTTTATTTTTATTCAATTTTTTATTTTTATTTATTATCTATATTTTTATTAATTTATTATTTTTTATTTTATTTAAATTATTGTTTAGATTTTTTAAATTTATTTAAGAAAATTATATACTAATTTTAGCCATTTTTAAAACTTATTTTTATTTTAAAATTTTTTATTATTTGTTTTTTTTATTAAATTGATTCATTATTTTATTTTTTTGATTTTTTTATTATTTTAATTTTTTTAATTATTTACATTTATTTATATTATTTGATTCACATTTATTGTTTTCTATTTTTGAATTTTTTATAAATTTTCATATTTATTATAACAATTTTTTTTTTAAAATTTTTTTGTTATATTTTTTTTATTTTCCTTCGTAACTCACATTCGGATATTACCCAGATAGCCATATATATTTCATTCTGTCTATTAATACCTCAAGTATACCAACGCACATCCAAGCCGTATATCATCTGCTATTAATTATACCTTCAGTTTCTCACTAGCCCACCAAGCCATATATATCACCATTTGTTATTTTATATTATGTATGTTCCCTTCAACCATACATGTCCCACCTATAGCCAGATATATATTGCATCTGCTATTATACCTTCATATTTCCGTACTTTCACTACCAAGCCATTATATCTACATTTCGGCTATGTATTCCTCAACCAACGCTCCCACCAAATTGCCATATATCTCTGCTCTTTATCCTCCTCCAAATCTCAACACCAAGCCGTAGATCATCTGCATATTATTTATACCTCAAACCAACTGTTCCCACCTTTTATGCCACTCAATTATCCATCTGCTATTATTGGTTTTATACCTCATAGGCCAATATTCTCCACCGAAGCCATATATCATCTGCTGCTATTTAAATAAAAATATCCTTCTACCTCTCAACTGACACCAAGCCATTTAATTATTTCATGTCTGCTTATTTAAGAATTATATTACCTTTCATCCTACTTTTACATCCAGCGCATATATCATATCTTGCTATTTTTTTTTATTTTTTGTTATATTATTATTTTTTTATACCTCTAATCCAAACTCCCCATTCCAAGCCATATATTCATTCTGCTTTGATTTATCGACATCAAACCTAAATTTCTTCCCCACCTATATTGGATTAGCCATATATCATCTTTTCGTATGTAATTTAGTATTTAGTTTCATCCTCGAATCTCAACATCAATTACACTCAAGCCATATATCTCATTCTGCTGTTATTAATTTAATCCTATCGATAACATTTATCAATCTCCCACTTAAGCCCATATATTTCTTCTGCTATTATACATTTCCTCAACTCAACTCTTTCACAATCTTGCTTCTCAAGCCATTATATCATCTGCCTTATTATCCCTTCAACCAACTATGTATCACCTGCCATATATCATTATTTCCTGCTTATTAGTATTAATCCTCAACTTAACTTCGCCATCCTATGCTCATATTAATCATCTGGCTATTTTTTATAATTATTTCTTACTCAACCAGAACTGGTCTACACCATATAGCCATACATCATATTTGTCTATCTGCGATTATACCTCAACTCGTATTTATATTTTGTTACTTATTTTTATTTTTATTTTTTTTATTTTCATTTCCTGATTATCTATTAACTTTCATTAATTCATTGTCACTTCCAAGGCCAATTTATATCATTTTCGCTGCAATTTTATTAATGTCTCCCTCCTTACCTTTCCTTCATTTACTAGCCAATTGCCGTATTTTTCATCTGCTATTATATCCTCATTACCAACTCCTTACCGAAGCCTATTATTATTCTATCTGCCTATTTTTCTTCCCCTTCCAACTTCAACTGATTTCATCCTAAGTCCATAGATCAATCTGCCTAATTTTATACTCTCGAAATTCCCAATCTATTTGACAATTATGGCTCCTTTAATTGCCATTATATCTTTTATCTTATTGTCTGCTTGTATTATAATTCCCATCAACCACTTTCCTCCACTCTAGCTCCATATATTCGCTGCTATTATTTATTATATATATATTACTTGCTCAACCAACTCCCTACCAAGCTCTCCATGATCTTATGTTCAAAATTTTTTATATTCTTGCTTTATTTTTTATTAGTGTATTATTATCCGCAACCAATCTCACTAGCAAGTTTATATTAGATATTTATGCAATAATATGATGTAGTGTGTGTTGGATAGGAAGCTAATCGAAGCTCACAATTATTCAGCATTAGTATATGATTTCTCTGTCTTTTCTAATTTTCCTCTTTTTTTTATATCTGGAAGGTCAGAAACTTGATATAATCACTTAAATTGACTTTTTTCATTCCTATATACATGATGTTGTTTTAAATTAAGTACACGCTCTAAACTCTGTTTCCGCATTGATTGATATCGTTTGGTACTCATCATTTCTCCTTATATTTTTTGACTATTTTCTGTTGATTTATCCTCTGTCGTTGTTCAAATTTTGCCTAGTTAAATTATTTTTGATCTTTATGCTTATTACCCTAGTATAGCTCATTGATTCTCCTTGTTCTTTATGTCATTTCTCCTACTTTTATGGGTGCTTGCCCGGTTGCATTTTGTTGATATACTAGTTATTGTTACCACTTGCTACTTCATTTCTCTCTGTGGCACACCCATTATTATCCCATTTTTATCAGTAGAGACTCTTTGTATTCTTGTTATACCAGCACTTCAGTATATCATCTTTCTATGTTATGACCCTATTCAACCAAACTTCAACACACGAAGCCGTATATTTCATCTATTTTATCATTATGTCATTCCTCAGTCCAATCCTCACACCAACATTGCTATATATCTCATATTCATTTTCCTATCTTCTTCTTAACACCCAATTAGGATATCTTTTTTCTTTTCTTATTTGTGTTCTTATTTATATATTGTTTCTATTTTCTTTTAATGTAATTTTAGGCCGCCCACTTTTATTCCACTTTCGCCTCTGTGGATTCCTTATACAGAGAGTGCTATTTTAAGTATCCTCTTATTGTTGTATGCTCCTGATTTATTATATGTCATCATTCATATTTTTTAGGCAATTTTATGGTCCAACCTATTAGGCAATTCAAGCTGACGTGTTGTTTTTTTTATTTTTTATTTTTTTTTTTTTTTTTTTTTTTTTTTTTTTTTTTTTTTTTTTTTTTTTTTTTTTTTTTTTTTTTTTTTTTTTAATTTATTTTTAAGCACAACACCCCCAATACAATGGCCAGTAAGATTAAAGTATTAATTTTAATTGATTATTTCTATGATGGCTCGTTTATTTATCTTACTTTTTAAAAGTCAGTACATGCGGTGGATTAAGCATGATTAAAGAATTATTAGTTTTTTTTGTTTTTTATTATTTTTGTTTTATTTTTTTTTTATTTTTATTTTTTTTTTATTTATTTTTTTTACTTATTTGTAATATTGATTGAAGTATAACTTCTCCAATTGTAAACAATTTGATTTATTCATTTTGTGTGTCAGAAATTTGAACTGGTATAATATCTTCTAAATATTCAATCGCTCTCTGGCGTATTTGTTACTCTGGCGATCTCGGTGTAATTCAATGCTACTTATACATACTTGCATGTCTTATCTCCAAAGATTACATCCAATTATAATTCGATCTATACGGTTTGCTGACATTTATCATTTTTGTGGTTGATTCCTTGCCGTCTTTCTTGCCGCAGACGACATTTTATTATATTGTGCTTTAAATAAAAGGGGGGGAATTAATAACTTCTAATATCCCATGGCGGTAGAAATTGTCATACTATTTTTCATGAAGCTCCTTTTTTTCATTCGACCATAGCACAGGGACTGGACTGAATTGTAGGAAAATATCATGTTGTTTTTGCCCATACAGCATAGTCCCAGATCCTCTCGTTCTGCCTTGATTACTCCAGAGCAACAGGACAAAAATCATTGGAACGAAGATACTGCAGAAGCTGCCAGAGTTAGCAAAGCAATGTCCTCACTGTCCTTCTGGTGATTTCGGAGCTTTCGTGTATTTTCGGATTTCCTTTTATGTTACCTAAGGAATTCCTTTTGCCCAACTCTCCAAATTGATGTCCAGTTCGGTTTATTTTCTATGGGTTCTTTTCCCATTTGCCCATGATCATTATTGTTTGTATCTATTATTTGCCATATTTTTTGTTCTTTCCTCCTCGTTGCACCATAGGATTATTAGAATCCCTTTCCAATATTTATCGGTGTCATTAAAAGCACCTCAGCATGGTGGATATCTATGTGATGTTATGTCAGGTGTCTTTTGTGTTTTTGGTTTGATTTTAGAGCGCCGCCCATACCATATCGCTAGAGTTAGAATGTCGTCTATAGGAAATGTACCGTTTACTGCTATCTATGTTGTACTCCGCCATTACTCTATTTATACCTGACCTTATACCAATTTCAGCTCTCTACACATATTAAGTTGTCCAGGACCGTGTGGTGTTGGGAGACTCATATTCCACGTCAGTATACTGTTTAAATGCAATATAGTATCGGGTATTTGAATTTTATTAAGTATTATTTTTTATTCCACATTTATATACATTTTATTAATAAGTCTATTGCATCTCATTGTTCACTCCCGTGTGAATGTATCTTTTACTTAAGGAATTTATGTCTATACATCTTTCTGTGACATGTATCTTTATTACTATTTTAATATAGTGTGTTTTTCACTTTATACAATATATCATATTTTTGGTTTGTCTAGGAGAATGGTTTTTTTTGGTTAATTTTTATTGTTTTTTATTTATTATTTTTTTTTTTTGGTTTTTTTTATTATTAGTTTTTTTTTTTTTCGAATATTTATTTTATTTTTTTTATTTAGTTTATTTTTTGTTAAAATGCTTTTATATTTTGAGGCGTGAGATATTAATGTTTTGCGGGCATTATATTATTTTATTAATATTGATTGACTTATTTATGTTTGTGGGGTAAATGAGACGGTGGTAGTATTTTGGGTTTTTTTTTTTGATTGTTAAATTTTTTTTTGTATTTTATTTAATTTTTTTTTTTTTCTTTATTGGCTTAATACATAGTTGTTCTGAATCATTCACATGTGCATTCAGTAATTCCATTTTGCCTTTGAAAGATCCCTTGATTTTTACTTCATAGTCAGGGGTGGGGACGTTGGGGGGCGCGGATTTTCCTTTAGACTAGCGTCCATATTCGCGAATTGGAATTAGTCAAAACTGTGAAAATTAATTGTCAAACACAACTACAGAACGTCGTGGTTATCTAGTCGCTATAAATTTACGCTTTTGAGACGATATTTAGGTTAAGGATTTTTGACAACTTAAGGAAAGAATAGTTTTGGAGGTATTGCAAATAGGGATGATTTAATTCGGCTGTCTAACTATGTAACTATCGAGTTGGGATCTGGACTTGGGTCTTAAACATATGGTTTCTTCTTCTTGTTACCTAGAAACATAATGTTAAATTACATTGTGTTAGCATGCACTTGTGACATTATATTAATGTTTGATTATTAATTTTTGACTTTGCCTATCTCCGCATTTAATCATGTGGCATAGTTTCCACCTCATTAATTTATCCGATGCGTCATTGGTTATGTCTTTATTCCATATTTGATTTTTTCAGTAGCACGTCGTTTATCTCAGAACCTTGATAAACAATAACATTATATTTACCTTTTCGCTGGAATTCTTTCTCGATTTGTCATTTAAAGGATTTCAGATGTCTCCCTCTGGCCGATTATCACCCTATTTGTTTTTTCTGTGAAATCATCCCAGCAATCTTTCATTTTTTTTATTTTATCTTCCTTTGCTTTGTTCTCTTTCTACTTCGTTTTGTTTCCTCTCTTTTTGTTTGTGTATTTTTTTACCTCCTTTTTTTATTTTTTATTTGCTTCGTATTTTATGCATAATCTTTTTCTTTTTAATAATTCATTTTTTTACTCGTCCTTTATGTGGTTATATTTTTTCTTACTGAGAAGAAAGTTATTTTTTTTTTGATTTTTTTTTTTTTTTTTCTTATTATTTTCATGCAATTTATTTTTATAATTTTTTATCCTTTTTTATTTTATTTTCATCTGATTTGTCTTTATGCTATTAATTGTTTCACCTATTCCATTATTGTTTCTATTCATCTTAAATAATATTTCCATTTTATTATATTATATGTTTTATATATTGTACTCTAGGTTTTGTCAAGATGACTATTAAAATTATTTTTTTAATTAATTAATTTTCATTCTTTTGTTTTTATCATTTCTTTTAGTCAGCTTGATTCGCCCTATTAACATTAAATTTTTATTCATTTTTTGTTTTTTTGTTTCTTTTTCTTTTCTATTATCATATAGGTAATTTTCAGTTTATCTTCATTTTTTATACGTTTTGTTGGCTGCATAGTTTTGGTTTGGTGTGTGGGGTGGGGTATTGTTTTTCGTGATTTTTTTCTTTTATTCCAGTTGATAAACTTTTTATTTTTTTCGATAGGGTCGTCTTGATTTTATTAAGGAACCTTCCTTCTCTATATAGAAATTTTAGAATTCTAAAATTGTTTGTTAGTTGCATTTATTTATTTATTTTATTTTGTTGTTTTCACTGTTTTCCGACTTGTATTCGGTGTCCATCTGGGTCTCACAGGCGTTATTGTTTGCATAATTGAGAAAAGGTGCATGCTCTTCTTAAAAAAATAATTCTAATTTGTGTAAGGTTCTAATTCTTGTTCTTTATATTTTTTTCTTGTTGTTTCTATTTATTTAGAGAGAGAGAATCATTATTTTTTTTTTGTCTGTTTATTTTCTCTTCATCTTATTTTTAATTTGCTTCTTATTTATGCGGGCGGCCTTCGCTCTCCTTCACCATTGTTTTTCAGTTTTGTCCAATTTAAATGAGATATTTCGTGTTTTTAATTTCTGTTCCTTTTTTGTCATCCATTATTTGTTATTAATTACCGCAAGGGGCTAGGGTCTATGGCGGTTAGGCATCGGTAGTAACTTTAGGTAAGGATGGCTGTCCACTCCCTTTTCAGGGGACCACAAATAAAGACGACAACAACACAGCCATCATGCTCCTCCACTGGTTCCAAGCCTGCAGTTATTATTGTTTATTTTTTTTTTTTATTGGATTTCCTCAGCTTTTGCCCAATTATTATATTGCTGGGCGTCTATGGCTCCTATTGTTAGCTTTCATTACAGCAATTGCGACAGCGGTTCCACTCCCTCGGGTCAACAGCTTGTTGACGGCTTTTGCTAAACCAGGCCTTTGGGGAGTTCTATTGCCGATTTGGTGTCAAAACATGATCGTTTGAATTATATGGGTATGTCCTTACCCAGTCAATGTTAAGATCGTTTAGGATTACGGCTATACTGCGATGTTAGTAATTAATATTCATTCCTTGATTTCCATCTGTGCAAGACGGCGTTTTGATCCCATTCTGCAAACGTTGTGGTTAACGTAATGAGTTGACACGGCATTAGTGGTGTAAGAGCTCATTACATTTCCTTGGTTTCTCCATGCGTCTTGACCGATGTCTGCCAATTCGGACTCAGATGCCAGTGCAGAGAGTGAAGTTTCGATCGATTGCGTCAAATTGCTCTGTCCTCACGTTATTAATCTCCCTTACTTTCATCGCGCACGTCAGTCTTCCATCCAACCGTCATATAAGCCCCGCTTTCAAGCCCTCTGTTTTTGTTTGGCGATGGTGGGCCGAGTCGGCGAAGCTTGGATTCATATTGGTCGTTGGGTTATACTGCTGCAGCTGTAATTTTGTTGTCGCAGGTTAGCCTGCACACTTTGGCTGCTTCAGGCCATAATAATTAGTTCGTTGTCCTTCTTTCGTACTGACTTTGTTTAAATTAATGAACGGTTAAGGCAGCAGTGAGGTTGTAGAATTCGTGGCAGATTTCCACCTGAGTTTCAATGATTGCAGGCCCTCTATAGTGTTAACACGTATTAACTTGCTTCACCAGTTTTATTCTCCGTAGCACAACAATGAGGTTAGTGGGCTAGAAGAGGTGCCATAAACATTGTCCTGCTCATCATTCACCTAATTCCACTATCCGCGGTTTGAGTTTGTGGGTTACCCTCTATAGGTTGCGGTTCGACATCTGAATCCATAGAAGTCTTGCTAAATTGTTAAGTTTACAGAATGTTAGAATATAAGTAACTAGCCTGATTGGTTCCCGGCCCGGCTTTCATCGCTCAGTCCTTGGTGGGGTTGAGCATCTCATTTAATTCTTATATAATGTAGTCATATAAACTTTTCCCTATTCCCGTGTTACCGACTTAGTCTGTCTGATTTCTGTCTGTCTGTATGTCTAGCTTTTACTGACCAGTCTGCACGCGCCATCGTTCCCAGCTCGCCTCGTTTGTATGTGAGCATCTCATGTAATTCAAGTAATGTAGTCGATATAAGCTTTTGCACTGTGTTCTCTGTGTTCCCGACTATCTATCAGTCTGTCTTTGTCTGTCTATCTGTCTGTCTGTTCTGTGTTGCCCTGGGATTGTGGTGTGTCTTAACTATCCGGCCCGGCTTTTTTGTGGCCCAGATTACTCGCTCTGATTGTTGATTTGGTGAGCACTCTTTTAACATTTCATATAAGTAGTCATATTTATAGTGTCCCGTTTCTCTGACTGCTGTCTGTCTGTCTTCTGTTTGTCTTGGTCCTGTCTGTTCTGTGTCTGTTCTTGTCTGTTCTTCTGTCCGAATCATTTATATGGTCATTGCAATGCTTTTAGGATTACAACCTTAGATCACTTCGTAAGGACCAAATTACAAAAAGCGATTCAAGAGCCATAATATTGATATCAGATGTTTGTTACATGATCTTCTCCCAACAATTAACCTTTTGGTAGATATGGAGCAGCGTGTGCAGCAAGCAACATAACTAAGATAAGAAAAAGGAGAGTTAGTGAGCTGGAGAGGGTGAAGCAGGGGATGTGTGGAAGGGATTGGGAGGAAAGAGGGAGGTATTAGGGAGGGAGGGAGGAGAGATAGGCGGATGAGAGAGGAGATGAGTAGGAAGGAAGAGGGAACGGTCTAGGTGTAGTTTGAGTAGTAAGGCGTAGGAGGGAGGGATTTTCGGTGAGGAGTTAGAGAGATAGGAGTAGAGGTAGGATTAGGAATTGGATAGGATGTAGTAGTTGGAGGTTAGAATTGTAGGAGGGAGAGGAGGGAAGGGAAGATTAGACGCAGGAGGTGTTGTAGGATGGGTGATGGTTTTATTCATTTGGGGTTGTGGTGCAAAGCATTATGTTAAGTGGACTTGTCGGGGCTTGAATGGTTTGTGTGTTGATTATATGTTGTGTTGGGGATTGGAGTTGTTTGTGGCTTAGCATTCCTTATGAAGTTAGGGTAGGTGATTATTTGAAATTTTGATGTGGTAGGGGGCGGTTTGATTTTGATTAGTTTTAGGTTCGCGAGTGGGCAAAATTGGAGTTCGAGGATTGCGAGGCGGTAAATTGTAGTTGCTTGGCTGGTTAGGCGGGAGAGGGAAGATAGGGTATTGATTTGTTTCTTAATATTCAAGGTAGAGGTTTGATTAATTCGGGATTTGTTTTGGAGATTGTTGATGAGATATAATTTTATAATTAATAATTAGTTATTAAGTATTTAGATTAGAAAAGATTGATGGTGTTTGAGGATTATTAGGCGGAGGGATTTAGGTTTTGTATTTGTTGGATTAGTTGAGCGGGCGGGATCTTGTCTTTAGGCCTCGCCCTTCGATATCTTGTTGAGGATGATTTATTTAATGTCTAGGTATGGGGGATATGTCTGGGACGCTATTTGATAGCATATGAGGACGTTGGAAACTTGGTTTTGTGTGGCCTTGGCTCTGCAAAGTTTTGTTGGTTTTGTTTTGTCGTTGAGGAGTTGCTTTATGTTATTTTTTTTTTTTAATTTTTCACATATTTTTATTGCAGGTCCTTTGGGGCATTGGTTCACCGACGTTTGTATGCGGGATTATTTTATAGTTCTATATTTTTTTATTATTATTTTATTGCGTTAATTGATTCTTTTTATATCCGGTTCCATTTTGGAGCGGTCGGATTGAATGTTTTGTTTTTATGGTCTGGTGATATTGTCTAACATTAAACAACTGGGCCTCTTTGGTCGTTCCTTCAGAGGGAAGAGGTAGGAGGTGGAGAGGGGAGAGGAGGAGGAGGAGGAATATAACGCATATGCCTGTAGATGTAATAATGGCTGAAGTTGTTCCATGTCTTCTTAGAGTTGGCGACAGTGTAAAGAAATATAAAAATCTTCAAACTTGATAGAGATAAGGTAACTATTATTTATTTATTCTTTAAGCATAAAAAGATGAGTTACAATGTTATGCATTATGCATTATTTTTATGAAAACTTTGAAAATGCCTTAAAGATTGTATCATTATTTATTATAACTCATATGCCGGTACATAACTATGGACAAAGAGTTTATAAATCTTTTAAAATGATGCCACAATATGACTATACGGTATAAAGAAAAGTTATTCCCCTTGAAATAACTTTTACAGAGTTAGGTCCCCTGAGATATATGAAATTATAATGAAAAATGGAAAATTAAATAATATTGAGTAAGCAGCCGATTTCACACTAAAAAATATAACAGTGGGCTGCGCTGGAATGAAAGGAAGAAGTGTAGAAAATTTCATCTCAATCGGATGGGCCGTTCGCGAGCGCATAAAGGACATACGGACATACAGACAGACGGAGATCGCCTTTTATATATAAGACTAGCTGACCCTGCCCGGCTTCGCCCAGTCACTGGTGGGGAGCATCTCATTTAATTCATATAAGTTCTCGTTCCCGTTACCGACTGTCTGTCTGTCTGTCTGTCTGTCTGTCTGTCTGTCTGTCTGTCTGTCTGTCTGTCTGTCTGTCTGTCTGTCTGTCTGTCTGTCTGTCTGTCTGACCCGGCCCGGCATTGCCCAGCTCCTGGTGTGGAGCATCTCATTTAATTCATATAAGTAGTCATATAAGTTCCCGTTCCCGACTATCTGTCTGTCTGTCTGTCTGTCTGTCTGTCTGTCTGTCTGTCTGTCTGTCTGTCTGTCTGTCTGTCTGTCTGTCTGTCTGTCTGTCTGTCTGTCTGTCTATCTGTCTGCCTGACCCTGTCCGGCTTCGCCCAGTCCCTGGTTGGGAGCATCTCATTTAATTCATATAAGTAGTCATATAAGTTCTCATTAAATTCATACAACAAAAAAAGTAACTTAAAAGAATGTCCTTCCACACACCATCCATTATTTTTAATGAAAACTCTTTCTAATCACCTGCATGACTACAGTAACTTCTTAAGCAAATAAAGATGAGTTACAATGTTATACATTGTGCATTATTTTTATGAAAACTTTGAAAATGCCTTACAGATTGTATCATTATTTATTATAACTCATATGCCGGTACATAACTATGGACACAGAGTTTATAAATCTTTGAAAACGATGCCACAATATGACTATAAGTTATACAGAAAAGTTATGCCCCTTGAAATAACTTTTACGGAGTTAGGTCCCCTGAAATATATGAAATTATAATGAAAAATGAAAAATGAAATAATACTGAGTAAGCAGGCGATTTCACACTAACAAAATATCACAGTTGGCAGCTCTAGAATGAAAGGAAGGCGTTTAGAAAATTTCATCTCAATCGGATGGGCCGTTCGCGAACACATAAAGGACATACATAGATACATACAGACGATCCTTATTTATATATAAGATAGAGCTAAGACAGAGTTTATTAAAGGACACCAGACAGGAGAGACACCAGCGCTATAAATAGCTTCACAACGGGACACACTTGTGTCAACCAAGAGAGCATTGAGTGCAAGTGAGCGAGGGTTTCCCAAAACACTAGGAAACTAACCGCCTCGACGAGTAACCATGGAGTACAGGTTACTCGAGTTAACTGACCAGCGTGCTGGGACACCATGCACGCAAGACTCGCCAGCGCACGGAGGATCCAACGTCCGTGTTCGAACACGCGACTGAGACGACTGGAGAGTAGACGTGTTCCTTATGAATACTATAAGTTTATAGACAATAGTGATTGTTAGGCTTTAGATTCCATTCAGTGATTAATAGTATCATTATCACCTCTTCATTGCATCTGTGTAACGTACCATATTGTTTATTGTCAATGAAGTATTCCGCTCGCAGAGCTTGCTTGTAATCAGCTCTAAATAAATTGTACCTTTTGCAAATGACACGAGTTATTATTTCGTGTGGTGCAAAAGTAGGGGAGTCCTGAAATACCTGTCGCAAGCAAGTTGCTGACAACATACAAACAAAGAAAAAACAGGTAAAGTTAAAAGAGCAAACCATATTCCCTTAACAATCGGAACTTGGAATGTACGCACCCTACTTGATAGAGACGGCGTGTGGGATCCAGAGAGACGACCAGCACTGATTGAGAGAGAGCTGGGCAGGTACAACATCGACATTGCAGCCTTGAGCGAGACACGACTTGCAGAAGAAGGCCAAATCTGTGAAGTAGGTGCCGGCTACACATTTTTTCTGGAGTGGAAGGAAAAGCGAGGAAAGACGCCAGTCCTGTGTGGGCTTTGCCATTAAATCGGCGCTGGTAGGCAAACTAGCTGGATTTCCGAAGGCTATAAACGACATGCTTATGACCATTAAGTTGCCCCTGATTAATGGAAGGAAGCATGCAACCACTGTGAGTGTCTACGCACCAACTATGACCAATGAAGATGTCAAGAACAAGTTCTATGAGGATCTGCACAATGTATTAACATCTGTTCCCAAAGGAGGCAAACTTATACTCCTGGGGGATTTCAATGCCAGAGTAGCCATGGACACCACCTGTTGGAGTGGCATTATTGGAAAGCACGGAGTCGGAAATTGTAACAGCAATGGACTCCTCCTCCTTCAGACATGTGCCGAACACGATCTCCTGATTACCAACACAATTTTCCGTCTTCCCATGAGAAATAGGACATCGTGGATGCACCCTCGCTCGAAACACTGGCACCTCATTGACTATGCCATCGTCAGGAGGAGTGACAGACAAGACGTTCGGGTGACAAAATCCATGTGTGGTTCCGAATGATGGACAGACCACCGTCTTATTCTCTCGAAAATAAATATTCACATCAAACCACCACGGCGTCCTCAAGGGGTGAAAATGCAAAAAAAAAAACTAAATGTCACCAGCCTAAACAGCAAGAAAATGCATCTGTCGTTTGAAAATATGCTGGAAGACCGCCTCAAACCCAATGCTGCAGCTAAGCAGGATGCAGAAACAGAGTGGAGAGCCCTAAAGGGCATAATTTACAACACTGCTATGGCAAATCCTGGGCCCAGCCTCCCCCCCCCCTTTTTTTCCCTCTTACACCCCCCCCTCCCCCCCCGCCCCGAAAGCATAGAGACTAGTTTGATGAAAATTCTGAAGACATCAACCAAATGCTGGCCGAGAAACATCATCTCCTCATCTCCTCAAGGCACATTTGAAGGACCCGAAGTCAACATAAAAATAAGATGCCTTCAAGAACATTCAGAGAGTAGTGCAGCAGAAACTTCGGCACATGCGGGACTCCTGGCTGAGCAGCAAAGCTGATAAATTCAAGGCTTTGCTGACAGACATGATATGAAAAACTTCTACAACTCACTGAAAGCGGTCTATGGTCCTACATAAACCAGGCATAGTTCCCGTCCTCAGTGCAGAACATTGGTTACCGATAAGAAAGAAATCCTTCAACGCTGGGCAGAGCATTTCAGCAACATCTTAAATGCAACTTCCTTCTTCGATGATGAAACTATCAACTGCCTTCCTCAAGTTCCTACTAATGATACACTTGATGACCTGCCAACCATAGTGGAAGTAAACAAAGCCATCCAGCAACTCTCCGGGGGCAAATTATCTGGTCCTGACTCCATCCCAGCAGAGATATACAAGGCAGAGCAGCTTCACCAAGTCTTAACAAACATATGGGTAAACGACACCATGCCACAAGATTTCAAAGATGCGTCAATAGTCCACCTTTACAAACGTAAAGGAAACCGCCAATCCTGTGACAACCACCGAGGCATCTCATTGTTTTCAATTGCAGGGAAGATACTCGCCAGAATTCTTCTCAATTGCCTCACGGCCCATCTCGATCAAGGTCTTCTTCCCGAGAGCCAGTGTGGCTTCAGAAAAGAACGTGGAACTATTGACATGATTTTCGCTGCAAGGCAGCTGCAAGAGAAATGTCAGGAACTGAACTGCAAAATGTTCTCCACTTTCATTGACCTTACCCAGGCTTTTGATACTGTCAGCAGAGAAGGACTGTGGAAGATTATGGCAAAATATGGTTGTCCACGAAAGTTTGTCCAAATAGTGCAGCTATTTCATGATGGTATGCAGGCAAGAGTACAGGAAAATGGTGAACTGTCTGAGCCCTATCCTGTCACCAGTGGGGTGAAGCAAGGATGTGTCCTGGCACCAACTCTGTTCTGCCTCATGTTTTCAGCAGTTGGCTAATGCCTTGGAGAACAACGACATTGGAATAGACATCAATTACCGCATGGATGGAAAGTTATTCAATCTCAGAAGGCTGAAAGCTAAAACCAAAATTAACAGCGACACCGTCAGAGAGCTCCTGTTTGATGATGATTGCGCTGTATATGCCAACTCAGAGGCAGACATGCAACACAAAGTTTCAGCTTTCTCACATGCCTGTGAAACTTTGGGCTCAATATCAACTTGGAGAAGACTGTAGTTATGTACCTGCCAGTTTCAGGGAATAACCACACTGTGCCGAATACGAAAGTGAATGGTCATAGACTAAGTGTTGTGGACAAATTCACCGATCTTGGCAGCACTGTGTCACAAACTGCCATAACTGATGACGAAGTGAATGCAAGAATCTTCAAGGCCAGCGCGGCCTTTGGCAGATTGTACAAG